>JAFMTC010001605.1:22686-39380 GCA_018845635.1 Nicrophorus orbicollis | reverse complement strand
ATAAAACTACTTAGAATATTCGTTATTTGATATTCATAAACACCTCAAAGACTCCACATCGACGTAACTACGAGATAATCCACGGTGTCCAAAGATTTTTAATCCCGGGACACGACAACACAATGAGCGGATAGCCGAACAGACTCAACTGATCTGTGTAACGAGCGATTTTCGCGTTTGAAAAGGTAAATATACCCTACCCGCTGATAGACAGCAGTCAGCGCAGCGGGTATTTTTACCAGACCCGCCTATAGTGTGTTAATTGGATTGAAATTTAAATCCAAAACGTCCGCGCGTTAAATTTATATTATAGGCAACACAAACGGCAGAAACAAAACAACCTGAACTGCCCTTGGAAAATAAAGTATAACCTAAAGCCAGGTCATATAAAACAGAGCCACAAACCAAATGTTTATCTTAATAATAGATTAATGTGATTCAAGCAAATTTTGATGAGTTAAATTATAATTATTTTAGTTCCAACATACCAACGTATGATTGCGTCAATGTGAAAGTGTTTCTCATTAATTGGAACGGTGTTTTTAAGCCAACTTCGTTCACGTTCTTCACTTTTTGACGTTTGTTGGATTCGTGGTTGTGTTTTCGGGAGAGCAGAAAGAAACAAGAGCGGAAATGGTCCTGAAGGAGCAAGATCAGAATATCATGGAGCAGGAGAATGAGACGAAGGACGAAGTCGATCCCACGAAGCCGTTCACTCTAGAAAGTATCCTTTTCCATTGAGCCAACGAAGCATACACAAAGCATAACCTAATTCACTTTACTGGACAGCTGCTTTCTTTTATTTTCCGCAGCCTTCCTGCTTGTTCGAGTTTCATCAATTAAACCCCGAGTCTAAATCCAATTGGATTTATTCCTATTAGATTAACGACGTTTTTTTGCGATTCGCAACAAGATAATTTCATTCGATTAGTTTCCTTGACTGTTCGATTTCAGTTTTGAAAGTGATCAATGACAGTCATCAGCAGCACGGCTTGAGACATGGAGATTATCAGCGCTACCGCGGGTACTGCTCGCGCCGTATCGCCAGGCTGAGGAAGGTGCTGAAGCTGCCGCAGGGCGATCGCAGACACTTCAAGAGGAAGGATGTGACCGAGGTGCATGTGACGAATCCGAAACTCGACGACAAGTGTCTGCAGCTTCCCCTGATGATGGCCGAAAGGAATTGGTCGTATGCCATGCAGCTGAGGCAGGAAAGCAATACAGAGCCAAGGAAGAAGTTTCATTTCATACAGAAGCTGAGGAAGGCCTGCATTTATTCTGAGCAGCTGGAGGAGTTGTGCAAGGTTTGTTCAATATGCATTAGTATCAACTTGATAGAATTTAAGGTTATTGTTATTGGATAGTTATGAATTATGTTTGTTTTTTTTAGTTTGACAGATGCGATGCAAGGACGAAACTGGAGGCCCAGGCGTATGTGGCTTGGATGCATGGCACTTTGCATTTCGAGTTGCAGCTGTGGCCGAAGGCTACAGAGAATCTGAAGAAGGCTCAGGTGATCTACGAGAAGCTGTCTTCTGCTTTGCCTGAGGATGAACAGGCGCTTTACATGAAGCGCGTGGAGGAGATCAAGCCGAGTCTGCGTTACTGCGCCTACAACATTGGCGACCAGAAGATCGATCTGCTGGAGATGAGGTCCCAGGGTATCCTGGAGAACTACGAGACTCTCGTTACGCAGACCAAGGAGAAGACGGCGGCGGTGCTGCACGAGGTGTCCTGGTTCGGGATCAAGGTGCCCATCCGCATGGATCGCGTTCGGCTGTTCTTGCTGTCCATTGAGAAGCTGGACGAGACTCTGGCTAACGCCGAAACCGTCCAGGCTAAGATCAAGATCCTCGAGGACATGCTGATGGACCTGAGGGACGTGATCGCCGAGGTCAGGAAGGTGGTCACCGAGAACAAGGAGCAGCTGCTGCTCTCCTATTTGCTGTCCATCAGGATTGATCGGACGGTTCAGAGAAATTTGCTGCTGATCAAGCAGACGAAGAAGCCACAAGACGTGTGCCGTCTGCTGGACATCATCCTGCAGCAGCTCAACGAGGTGATGCAATTCGAGCAGCTGCAGGGCAACAAGAAGGCAGAGTCGCAGTACAACGACCAGCTGTTGGCGTATCGCGCCCTGAGGGCCTTCTACATGGCCAAGACCCATGCGCTGTTCAGGAGATGGAAGGAGGCGGCCGTCACTTTCAACATTTGCGAGGAGCGCGCTCGTGAGGTCAAAGGGAAGAAGTTCATCGCGATTCTGCAGGAGCTGCTGGACAATCTGGTAATCAATTCGCAGGTGGAGAAGGCCGTCTCCCATGCGAACGTCGTGCTGGAGAAATGCGAGGAGGAGGCTGCGCCTGTTCCGCAGAAGGCGTACAAGAGCAAGAAACCGCTGATCGAGCGGATGGACGAGTTCCGAGAGGATCCTCAATTGCTGACGAAGAACCCCAACGTGGTGACGATACCGTGCCCCATGGAGCCCGTCGCTCCGAAACCGCTCTTCTACGATCTTGCCCTCAACTACGTGCAGATGCCGGACGAGTTGCAGGACAAGATCGACGGCGGCAAGAAGGACCAGGGCAAACAGCAGAGCGGCATCTCCGGCTTCGTCAAGGGCTTATGGGGCTGGGGCAAATAATACCCTATACTTTTTTCATCATTTCCACCTAACTAGGTACTCGGTTTATCAAATAGAACGTACTGTTTATTTCCTTTATTATACTTTTTATGATTTGATCATCGAATTACATTGTTTATGAATGGATGCTGGTGGTAAGAAAGAACAAATCTTACGAAAAAATAAATATGGTATAGTCAATTCATTTTATAAATGATGAACCGCGTTAACTTTACGTCGAATTTCAGTTATAAGGACATGGTACAGAACAGGTTTGGAAACACTGCTTATCCATTGAAGAATTAATGGCGCCATCTGCATTTAATTATTGGTAACTTGATTTCATTTAGATATTGATTTTTATTAAAATATGTACTGCAAGAAACAATTTAATTTCAATTAGGAATCTTTTTAAAAGTTGTAACATATGAGACCTTTAAGGTTGGTAAACAAAGTATTCATATTTTCGAATTTAATTAATTGAAAGAGTAGTTCAAATGTAATATGCAAATACGTATTTTTTACGTCAAACGAGATTCGATAATTGAAATAAATTAGTTTAAATCAAAACTGTGCAAATGCAAATCTTTTAAATTAATTGATAAGTGATTAATTTCTTAATGATTTGGTGGAAATTAAAGAATATGTTACAAGCATTTTGACAGGTAGTTCAAATTGCCGGTCGGTCGAAACGCATCAATCGAATCCGTGACGCGATTAGTGCCATTGGTGAATGTCGATTAGGGGTGTCTTTTGTTTTTGGATTCGGCCCGGATTGGCGTCATCCACTTTTCGAATTATCTGCGCTTTCGATGTCAGGTTTGAATTGGACCACGTACCCCCCACCTTGCGAGAATTGCGTCTTGACCAATAGGCGACGCGCCTCGGAGCCGTCCAATCAGAGCCGTATCGCCGCATAAAGTCGAGCTCATCAGCAGTATGGCTGTCAGTATAAATTTGAACCTTGTGTGATGGACTTCCCCTCTGTGTTCTCGGTTAATAAAAAAGGATCCCATGTGAGTTTCGAATCTCATTTCGACGGGAGATGCTACGCAATGAATAAGAAGGTCCCGTGAACAGGACAGGACGAGAGAGGATTTCCAGGAACCGCAAAACCGTGAGTAACAACAACAACCACAAAAAAAAGAAACGAACCATTGTCGTTGCAACAACACACAAAAAAAGAGTAGCTTTCCCCCCACCGATTTTCGTTTCCCTGTCCTTCTTTCGCGCGTTACGTGTTTTGCATACACTCGATGCTTCGGATAGAGATGGAATCAGTCATCCCAAAATAAAAACAAATATGACCGCAAAATTGCGATACACATGATCCCGATTCGTTTTTTTTCCTCTTCTTCTTGTTTACTTTTTTTTGCGCTTTTCATTTTTTCTCGGCGGACAAAAAACAAAACAATGAAGAGAAAGAAACGAACAGGGCACGCTTCGATCGATCATAGTTAAATGCCCTCTCCGGCATTCCGTATGCATCATATGGTTGGCTGCTGGCATCATAGAATATTGATTAACCATATGGTGATGATGATACAACAGCGCCAATCCCTCTCACCCAACGAGATTTCTGTTATTCCTCAATTTCATGATTCCGCAGCATCAATTGCATGGCCTCTCCGCAGGGCACCCCGACTCCACATAATGGAATTAGCTGCTTCCTAATTTCATCTGACCCAACAATGACTTTATCCTTCTGTTGCAGATTACATTCTAATTGTTTATTGCTGCACTGCCACCACTGTGTGCATCCATTCACTTTGGCCGATGTAGGAAGCTGATGCGCTACCAAGATGACCTCGAGCAGGTAATTGATTTCAATTGAATGATCACCCCCTTCGAATGCATACATCGTCTTGTTGTTATTATCCCCCCCTAATTACATCATTCAATTCTTAAATGGACTGAAAACAAATGTATTTTCTCTCTGCAAATTCAACTCGTAATCGTTTTGCAAATTGTTGTTCAAAAGCATAGATTTCCAATGGTGACGTTCGTAGAGTTATCAAAGTAGCGGGAAATTCCATTTCACGATTTTCACCAATATTTCGATTCGATTTTAATTTTAGTGATATGTTTTGATGTGCTTTCAATTTGTTAACGTTCATTTATTGCTATTATTTTCGGGAAAATCCAACTGTTTAGTTTTTGCACTGTTGGAAAATTGCAGACGAATTTCGTTGCAAAGGATTAATAAGTGTGAAATTGCTTATCAAAACCTCAAAGATTGAGTCATAATCTTGAGTCTATTTTTATTTCAATTTGGTTTCTATATATAAATAAATGCGTCGTATTTAGTTAACAGTGAATAAATAAGATAATATCGGCAGATAGGAATAACTAGTCGCCGGATGGGACCAGAAATGCGTATTTGGGTGCTCTATAATCGCCGTGTATTTGCATTCACTTTTCTAATGGTTTCAGAGAAAGAGGACCGAGCTGCTTAGAAAGTAATCGCGAAATGCAATTAGCATTGTAAACGCTCTCAACTTGCCTCCTCTGCGCGATGCTTTCTAAAATCGCGACAAAAGTTACCGATTATTACTATTGTTGTTAACGTTTCGTGCTGCTTTCAGATTGGATAGGTTGTTCGTGTTGTTGGAGACCGGCAGCTCTTCGGTGACGAGATCCGCGGCTGCCAAACAACTTGGTGAGGTGCAGAGGTTGCATCCGCACGAGCTGGTCACGCTCCTGACGAGGACCGCTGGGTATTTGAAATCGGCCACCTGGGAGACGAGAGTTGCTGCAGCTGAGGCCGTCAGAGCTATAGTCTCTAATGTGCCTCAATGGAACCCTCTGCCGGCGGAAGAAACCTCCGGTTAGTATTCGACAGATTTTGTTGAATTTAAACAATTTGTATAGATAGAGCAGGAATTTTGCTTTATCAAGGCATTGCAACAATTCTTGACGTAATCATTCCATTGAGATTCGTACGGTTGGTTACCTACGTAACAATAATCTCTTTGCGTTGAGCGCTTATTCAATTTCGGAATTTGATTTGATTTTCTTCGCTTGTTTAGATGGAGAATCTTCGACGTCTTCGATGTCGTGCGTCGGCAGACTGAGGTTCAATCAGTTCGATTTGGCCACTGTGCTGAAAAACAGTTCGCACTTGATGGGTTCGGAAGGCACGGAGTATGATACGGAAGAGTCCAATTTAGGTGAGCCTCAGTTACCTACGTATGTTTGATGCAGTTATTGATTGTCTCCGTTGCTTGTTTGCAGGGATTGATTTCAAAGAGAGAATGGCGAAGCAAAGGAAGTTGCTGAACACGCGTCTCGGTCTGGACGTCGTTTCCAAGATCGGACTGGACGTGTCCGGCATCTTCACCAATGAAGACCTAATGCCCGTAGATATAAAGATGGAGAAAGATGCGACGCCTCCTCCGCCAGACAATCGAGTAAGTTTCCTATTATTCAACAACATAAATTTGAAGCTCGTATAGCATTTCTTTTATTGTGCCAAAAGAATGTTGCTTTTCTGTTAACTTCTCTGACAAACTCTCCTTCATAACTTCTTTCTGTAAGGCAACTCTATAGTTTCTTAGAAGGTATGTTGTTTGCTTCAAGCTCATCAATATCCATGATCTTGGACAAAGACTTGCTTTTACAGCAAACACAAATTTTATTTATAAAACTATAAAGAAAGATGACATAGCTATCTTAAGATGGTACAGAAGTTTATTGAACAAGATGTAGCAGCCTCATAATCCGGGACTACTCTTATTTTCGTTGCTAGTTATTTCTCGACTGTATTCCTATTTATTTTAAAGAGTACTTTTTTCTAAAATCTTACATATGTTAATTTCAAGAAACCACTTCGTGACTTGATATCGTCGGCGAGCGATATTGGATTGAGTTCTCGGGAGCAGAACCGAGCTAGAAGAAAAGCTAGGCAGGCTATAAGTAAGCAAAGGTCGCGAGATCCGGAGAATGATGACGAACCGGAGAAGAAGAAGATCAAATTGGAGGATATCAAGGAGGAGAACTTGCAAAATATTGGTTTGTGTAGAATGTTCCTGTTGAAGAGATTGGTTTTGCTAAATAAATCATTTGAATTTGCAGACGATGTGAACGAGGCCAACGATTGGCCTTTGGAATGGTTCTGTCATCAGCTGAGCCAGGATTTGTTCAGCTCGAACTGGCAGGCAAGGCACGGATCAGCGACTGCCCTCAGGGAGGTGATCTCGGTGCACGGCAGAGGTGCCGGCAAGTCGCCGTGCCAGACGAGGAGTGAGATGATCGAGAACCATCAGATTTGGCTGGAGGATATGGCCATACGGTTGCTCTGCGTGTTAGCTCTCGACCGATTCGGAGATTTCTTGTCCGATGTCGTGGTGGGACCGGTGCGTGAGACGTGCGCCCAAACGCTGTGCGCCGTCCTCAAGCTGATGGATACGAACGGTTGCAGAGAAGCGATGAAGGTCATCCTGATGCTCCTGACGCAGGAGGAATGGGAGGTCCGACACGGCGGTCTGTTGGGACTGAAATACTTGCTGGCCGTGCGCGAAGACATGATCGAGCTGCTGCTCAAGGACGCCTTGGATTCCATAGTGAAAGGGCTGTCCGATCCGATCGACGACGTGAGCGCCGTGGCCGCCGACGCCCTCATCCCGGTCGCAGGTAAATTGGTGACGCTCGTCCCAGACTCCATACCCATCATCGTGCAGAAGCTATGGGAGATGCTTTCCGAGCAGGACGAGTTGGCTGCTGCCTGCAACAGCTTCATGGGCCTCCTGGCGGCCATCCTGAGTTTGCCGGAAGTCGAAAAATATCTTCCGCCCCAGCCCCTCATCGACGTCGTTCCAACGTTGTGGCCGTTCCTCAGCCACGGCACTTCCTCCGTGAGGAAGGCAACTCTTCAAACGTTGGGCACTCTGACCAAGAGCAACTCTATGCAATGGGAGGCTCAACTTCTGCAGGACGCGCTGCGTCACGTCTTCCAGAGGGTCCTCGTAGAGTCGAAGGCGGATGTCCGGAATGTGGCGGAGAAGGTGTGGAATCTGCTGCTGCAGAATTCCGGATTGGTGGAGCTTCTGCACGCATCGTGTCCGTACATCAGCATTTGGCTGGGCCTCAGCATGCAGTCCAATCGAATTCCTTTCGACTGCAATCTGATGATCCAGGCGAAGACCAGTCGCGAGCGCAAACACAAGCTGGAAGGAGTGCAGAACCATGAGAACACGATTGCGATTCCGAAGTGGTACATCGGAGGCTCGGAAACCATTCCGGTGGCCACCAGAGAGGCGAACGCCGTTGAGGTACGTTGCATGGCCTCGAGGATGCTCGGCCTCCTCTCCTGCTACATAGTGCAACCGGCGCCTGGATTCAATTACGAGAATACAGACAAGCCCATCGACTGCTACGAGAAGATCCTGCTCGCCCATTTGGGAACAAAGTCTGCCCTGCAACGGATGCTGGTCGGCCTGGTTATTTCCGAATGGGCGCAGCTCGAGACGACGATCTCCGAGTGTCCGGTGAACCTGAGCAACATCCTGAACAACTGCCTCAACGATTTCGTGTATTACGACGAAATCGCACACAGCTTCACGCAGCTCGCGCTGGACACTAGGAACTTTGTAGCCACATTGAAACACTACAAAGTTCCTATACACATCGAAAACGATAATGTCCTCACGCTGGTGCACATTCAAGATTTAACCGGCAGCAACACCCAAGAAATTCTCTCCAAGTGCAAACTGAAAAATAAAGTTACTTTGGAGGAGCGACGCAAGAGCATCCAGAGTTTCGTGGTGCAGACCAGCAAAGAGCAGATGATGTTCAGCGTTAGTACTTCAGGTAAATTAATTAGAAGATTCATTTTACAGATTGCGTTAATTTCTATTCTTTGCAGCTGCCATTTCGGGAGCGGTGGTTTCCTTCAAATCCCTTCCTGAAAAATTGACGCCGGTCGTGAAGCCTCTGATGGAGTCTGTGCGGACGGAGACCAATGAAATTCTTCAGCAGATCACCGCCCGACATTTGGCTCGTCTTCTGGACCAATGTCGTGTTCGAACCACCAACCCCAACGACAAGATCATTCAAAATCTGTGCATCTTTCTCAAGTGCGATCCGGAGTTCACGCCTGTAATTGAAAATGGACCCGCCCAGGAGAATTCCAAAGGCGCCAGCTCCAACAACAGTCACCTGCCTCTCTGGGTAAATACATACATACATATCTTTTCACTCCACTATTACGTAAGGTTCACTTTCACAAACTGGATTAATAATAGTTATACATTAAAACTAATATATATTATTGTTGTGTTTCAGAATCGTACCGCTGGTAATTACTGTGGTATCGTGACGTTGAGCAATCAGCAGAAACACGCGGAGCGGATGGCGTACAAACGATCGAATTCGACCGGTCGTGGACCCGGAAGACCACCTGCCACCGATATGCCTCTGGAGGAACTGTTCAAAGATGACGACGAAGACCAAAAGGCGAAGAGAACTCAGAGGCGTGGCGCTACTCTTGCACTGAGCGAAATAACGCGTTACTTTGGCGCCGAGTTGCCGGAGAAGGCGCCCAAACTCTGGGACTTTATGAGTAAGCAGTTGCAAGAGATCGTGGACGTTGATAAGTTCAATCCGCAAGAGTTGCACAACAAGAACGAGGACGCGGCGAAACTCGTGTGGGTGCTGCAGGTACTCGAGGTGACCAGTCACAGCGTTCACGTGGAGCTGAGGCCCAAGTTGATGGAGATCTGCTTGGGTCGGTTGTGCGTGCTACTGACTCATCCGTACAGCGCTGTGAGACACTTGACCTCTAGGTGCATTGCGGTGCTCGCGAAACTGGATTCGGTGACGGTAATGGAGAGCATCGTCGATAAAGTTCTTCCGCTATTGGATGCCACGGATTGCGAGACCAAGAGGCAGGGCGCCGTGGAGGCGATAGCATGCGTGGTTGACACTCTTAAGTTTGATATCATTCCGTTCGTGGTGCTGCTCGTGGTGCCGTTGCTGGGTCGAATGTCCGATCAGAATCAGAGTGTTCGGCTGATGGGAACCCAAAGCTTCGCCACTCTGGTGCAGCTGATGCCTTTGGATGGTGGCGTTCCGGAGCCGCCCATGTTGGAGAACAGTTCGCTGAACAAGCAGAGGAAGAAGGAGCGAGAGTTCTTGCAGCATCTGCTCTCGCCCACGAGTATTCCCGACTACGAGGTGCCCATCCCGATCGACGCCGAGCTGCGATCCTACCAGCAGGCGGGCGTCAATTGGCTTGCCTTTTTGAACAAGTACAAGCTTCACGGCATCCTCTGCGACGACATGGGTCTAGGTAAAACCCTGCAAAGCATCTGCATTCTTGCAGGTGATCATTACGCTCGTGACCTCAAGTATAAGGAGTCCAAGTCTGCGGACAGTGCACCGCTGCCGTCTCTTGTGATATGTCCTCCTACGCTAACCGGCCACTGGGTGTACGAAGTCGAGAAGTTCATCGACAAGAAGCACCTTCGACCGATGCAGTACAACGGCACGCCCATCGAACGCGAAAAGCTGCGGCACCGGTTCAAGAAGCACCACCTCATCGTCGCATCCTACGACATCGTGCGCAAGGACATCTCCTTCTTCTCCACGATCAAGTGGAACTACGTGATCCTGGACGAGGGGCACATCATCAAGAACGGCAAGACGCGAACGAGCATCGCCATCAAGAATCTGACGGCGAACCATCGGCTCATCCTCAGCGGTACGCCCATCCAGAACAACGTGCTCGAGCTGTGGAGCCTGTTCGATTTCCTGATGCCCGGCTTCCTGGGCACCGAGAAGCAGTTCACCGCGCGCTACTCGAGACCTATCCTCGCCAGCAGGGACCCCAAATGCTCGCAAAAAGAGCAAGAGGCCGGCGCGCTCGCCATGGAGGCGCTACACCGACAAGTGTTACCCTTCCTGCTGCGCAGAATGAAAGAGGACGTGCTCGACGACCTACCACCAAAGATCACGCAGGACTACAATTGCGAACTGAGTCCGCTCCAAGAGCAACTGTACGACGACTTCTCCAGGAGTCAAGCGCACCAAACTTTGCAGGTACTTTCAAACATTTCTACTTATTGCAATGCAGATATTGATTTTAATCTTTTATTTCAAGGATTCTTTGTCCTCCGGCGCGACGGCAAGTTCCATGCAGGGCAACACCCACATCTTCCAGGCACTCAGGTATCTGCAGAACGTGTGCAACCATCCGAAGCTTGTGCTGAATCCGTCGCATCCGCAGTTCGCTCAGATTTCTGCTCAACTTCAGAAGCAGGGTTCCAAGCTGGATGATATAGCACATTCGGCCAAACTGCCAGCTTTGAAGTGAGTATTTGCTGCCGAATTGTTAATGTCAACAACTATATTTAACCTTCCCATTTCTTTCAGGCAACTGCTGTGGGATTGCGGCATCGGTGTAGCCGAGAACCAATCGTCAGAGCTGGTCATCAATCAGCATCGAGCGCTGGTATTTTGTCAGCTGAAGGCGATGCTGAACATAATAGAGAAGGATCTCTTCAAGGCGCACATGCCTTCAGTCACGTACCTCCGATTGGACGGATCCGTTCCCGCCAATCAGCGACATGCCGTCGTCACCAGGTAAATTACATATACATGATACTTGCCAAGTTATGAGTAATTTTTATGTAGATTGGGGAGAAGCAATAAGTAGTTTACTTACATGATGATTATTTATCTTGCTACCGTAAACATGCTTGAATAACAGCGTGGTTAGAACAGTGACAAAACAGAACATGTCATTATTCTATGTTGGTAATTTTTAATATGTTTATTGATCTTTTCATAAAACATGTTTCTCCTTAACTGCGTTTGGTCCCTTTTCTGTTTTATCAATGTTCTGGCCATACATTTACAGGGAACAGAATGTTCTGCTTCTCGAATGTAATTATACATATATATGTATTCCTCTGTTGCATCGAATACTGTGACCTTTTTCCCCCATAGCGTTCCATGTTTGTTTTCCTCATTTTCCATTTTATTTTCGCATCGTTAAAACTTGTGTGTTATTGGATTATTCTGCGAACCGAGTTCGTTATTTGCGGCGTCGCGTTTTGTCCGCTCTCCGACGCAACATCCGGTATGACCCAGTTCTCTTCAGCAGAAAAAAGATCATCAACAAGGACTTTACCTACCCTGCCCCAGTTCTGCTAACGCTTTTACATATTTTCATCCTCGCGGATGGAAAATCGATCGTCGTCGACCTATTTATTAACGCAGCGAAACATTTCCAATTTTCTTCTCCGTCACATCTGCAATTCTCTCTCTCTTTCTTTTGTATTGCGTATAACGTTGATGCAATCTTATTAACTGTAGTCATTATTAATTTGATGTTTAAAAGTTTGGAAACTCCTAGCTCATTTCTTTGTGTTTAAGAGCGTTTCTTTTGGTGTTGTATTTGCAAATAGTTTGAAATGTTGTTGTTGTTGCCGTTTCAGATTCAACAATGATCCATCCATCGATGTGTTACTTCTGACGACCCAGGTTGGCGGTTTGGGTTTGAACCTGACAGGAGCGGATACTGTGATTTTTGTGGAACATGACTGGAACCCCATGAAGGACCTGCAGGCGATGGACCGTGCCCACCGAATCGGGCAACGTAAAGTCGTCAACGTGTACAGGCTGATCACGAGGAGCACGCTCGAGGAGAAGATCATGGGCCTGCAGAAGTTCAAAGTTCAGACTGCCAACACCGTGATCAGCGGTGAGAACAGCAGCATGGAGACGATGGGCACCGACCAGCTGCTCGACCTCTTCTCCAACAAACCGGTTCCCGGCAGCTCGACGGAGGCCGGATCGAGTTCGGGTAAATCAATGATGAAGACCATCCTGGAGGCGCTGCCCGACCTGTGGGACGACAAGCAGTACGAGGACGAGTACGATTTGTCGCAGTTCATTTCGAAGCTGAAGGACTGATGATGTCGAAACAGGGAGTCGTCCCGTGAGTTGTCCTCGACCCATTTCACATCCTTTACCGTTCGTTCTCTATCGTAATCCCCCCCCCCGTACTTCCTGTTTCCTCAATCCCGGGACCCGGTTTCGCTCGGAAACTGGGTCTAGGATAACAGTGAAATTCGCGCCGTTTCGACCCAGTTTCTCCCGGGTATTGGGAAACTGGAGCGGCGACGAACCTTGACCCTCAAAGCTCATCATCGATTGACCCAATTCGAGGCGAATCCTAGTCTCAACCCTGACCCACGAGGGTTTCCCCCAGGACGACCGACCACGAGGGAGATGCAATCGATTTCTAGATTTAGTTCTTATTATTTTTTATCACTCTTTTAGTTTAATTAATTAGTGCTTATATTTATTTTCAAATATTTCCTTTCGCACATGCTCTACATTTACGTATTTATATATTCCATCCTTTTGATTACTACAATTTCTCGTGTATATAAACACACACATACATATTTATTTGGATAAGTATGTATACATGTGTAGCGTTCGATTGAATTTGTAATTTAATTTAATTTTTAGTCCACTATGACATCTAGGTTTAGCGAATTAGTTGTTTATATTAGGTTTTTCTCGTCCCCTCCCTTATTCTCAAATCGAACCATTTTTTTTTTAGATTGGATTCCAATTGATCGACAATACGTTCTTGTTTCTTTTACATAATTGTGACAATTGGATGCTGCCTTCTAGAAAACAAAAATAACTACACGACTTTAAAACTTCTCTATCCAATTGGATAATATAGTGTAGTTGAATAAAGTTGTATTATCTCAGCGAAATCGGTTTTATACCCTTGCTCTTTTCCAAAACCAATTTCATCATAAAATAAATGATCAAATTTCAAGTTCTAATTTTCGATCAATTAACAATATGTCAAATTTGACGTATGTACTGACAGTTTAATAAGTTGAAGTGTATTGATGTTTGTTGAAGGTAGGTGTTTGAAATACCTTATTGACTTTCTTTTATCAAATAACAACACGTAATTATTAGATTTTAGTGTAAATTCTCTTTAAATTTGATTGATTTGACTGATTTCATTGATAATTTTGAATTATCATTTCATATTTATAATACGCATCATTAATTGGTAATATGTCCGATTTGACGTTTCGATATATACTGACTTTGTTTTGTTAGTTTCGAATTTCAAATGCGTTCACGTACATTTAATAGTTGTTCGAAAGACTGATGACATTGACGTCATGATTGTATTTGATGTTTCAATCATAAAGATTTGTGGTTGACATATGTCAAGATTTGGGGTTGTTAGTTTTGAAGTTCAGGAATTTCAGTTACTATCTGACCAACAAAATGTAAATAGATTATGACATAAGTCAAAGATTTTGGGTTATCAGTTTCGACGTTTAGGAATTTCAGTTATTATCTGACCAACAAAATGTAAATAGATATGACATAAGTCAAAGATTTGGGATTGTCAGTTTTGACGTTTAGGAATTTCAGTTATTATCTGACCAACAAAATGTTAATAGATTATGACATAAGTCAAAGATTTGAGGATGTCAGTTTTGAAGTTCAGGAATTTCAGTTATTAACTGACCAACAAAATGTAAATAGATTATGACATAAGTCAAAGATTTGAGGATGTCAGTTTTGAAGTTCAGGAATTTCAGTTACTATCTGACCAACAGAATGTAAATAGATTATGACAAACGTCAAAGATTTGGGGTTGTCAGTTTTGACGTTTAGGAATTTCAGTTACTATCTATTTTGAATTAATTACTTGATTTATTGATTTTCATCAAACAAATATCTATACTTACTCAATTCATTACTTACTTTACGGACAAGTTTCTGTTAAGAGAGAGAAATGACTTAGAAAACAATATTTGACATATGTCAGTCAGAAATAAATTGGTTTTCAAAATTGACGTTTAGGAATTTCAGGTAGTAATGTTGAAGGTTGAAGAAGTAAGACGAACACAAATCATCTAAAGATATGTTTATTTATTTCGCACATTTTTCGCTACGTACAGACATTTACATTACAACACACATGATCGTAGTCTAAATCTAATATAAGTCTACAGAAAGTACGTTTAAGCAGGCGCGATGAAAGCGACCGGCGCATCCACCGCGCCCCTCTAACAATGTACAGTTTCGCTTAGAATATTTACAAGTTTAGCCTTAACTAGTGCACTTATTATCTTAGCTACGGATTGATATCATTTATCAGCTTCATCCCATCTTCATGGGATACTTAACCCCCATTCCCAGACGATCTTCGTCCAATCGAATCCCGACGGATCCGCCCGGTCCTGGTTCCCAAATCATAATCGAACTTCACTCAAAATTTCTAAGCTACCTTGTTTCTGTGAGTTTCATCACTTATCTAAATCTAATCTTAAGCTATATACAAATGCGTTTCCTTTGACTCCAGGAAGATTAATTATAGGAAAAGATTGTTAATGAAAGCGCAACTACAGCTAATCTAGGGATCGAAGCTGAACTAAATCTAAACTCGCCGAAGATAAACTAACAGGTTATATTTTCTCTTTGCAATTGTAACAGCTTTGGTAGAACTTCAACTATACGCTAGATTTCGAACTGTATCTTTATATCATTAAATTTTGGAATCGTTTCAAAGTACGTGTAGTTACTTTTAGTTTGATTTTCTCTTTTTTTTGTTTCTACTCAGTTAATCACATTCGTTTGTTGATAAGCTTTTGCCTTACTTAGTTTGTGTGTGTTTATTGTTAGTTTAGTGAATATACATAGTGTGCGATCTTACTATACTTCATCTAATTATACACTTAACATTTAACAGTGATACACGCTTATTCTGAGGTCTTTAACTTTCGAAAATATATTTAGACTTATCTTTTATAATAAATACATATATAGTAATTAGCGATCAACGTTTTTCCTCCCGCGATTCGCGCAAATCGTCTATTTCTTAATGATTTGCTAAAAGGATTTCCTCCGTTTCCTCCTTTTATCTTTGGCTTTGGCAGCGTTTTGCGAGTCAGCAGGTTGTGCTTTTTCTTCTTCTCTCGTTCCACGTCTTCAATCAAATATTGATTTTCTGGCGTTTATTTTTACAATTACGATTATATCTTCGTTTCCTCAACTTATTCGCTTCGATTACAGCGAAGCAAACTAAGAACAACGTAAGATAAATCAGAACACTTAGTTTAATCGTAGACACTACTTTATATAGTTTGGATCATTTGTTCTGTTTTGTCACTATTCTGTTCTTAGTTTTCAGTGATTCATTTTGTTATATATATAAACGTTTTAAACTATTAGTTTCACGCCCAGAGATGGCGTCTCGTTATCTTTAATTATCTTAACATGGCCTTGATTAGTGAGTTGATGCAAGTGTTTCGTCGATGATGATAGACGCATGGGTCATTTTAGTTAATAGGTTTTCTAATTATTAACGAGTATACATAATTTAATTACAAGTTATTATGAGCGCAATTTTGTCTTCCTCTTCCATTCTAATGTCATAATTTAAAAATTCAATTTTCAGTGATACCACCACAAATTCATATTTAACACTAGATGACGTTTATTATTTATTTCTTTGTTTCGTTAATGACGATAGAGGAGTTATAATTAATAGTTTTACTGATTTTTTCAAAAATTTCATTACAACTTATTACGTGCGATAATGAGAAAATTCAAATTTCCCGGATTTTCAACAATTCTAATTTGACGCAAACGTTCGTAATCACTAGATGGCGTTCATTACTTGTTGTTGCCAACTGTTATTTCAATTAATTTCATTGTTTCCAATTCAACACGTAATTGCGGTGGAACCTTGCAGTTCCAACGCGATTTTGACAAGTAACGTTTCCATGGTTTCAAACTTGTTTGTTTCTCGGAAGACAAAAGATTTCTGTCGTTTCTCATCAATTAACGTTCTACAGTTGACTTTTTGTTTGTTAGTTCGTGCGTGCGTGTGTTTTCTGTTTTGGACGGATTCCGATGCTGACGAGAGCACGAAATACATGTTTTCTTTAAATTGTTAATGAGGTAGAATTATGGAAATGGTGAGTGTTTATGTTTTCTATACAAATTTGCGGAAATTGCGAGAGGCAATAACGTTGAAATCGCTCGTGAAACCCTGTTCGTTTTTTTTTTTTTTTTG
>JAFMTC010001604.1:177647-187885 GCA_018845635.1 Nicrophorus orbicollis | reverse complement strand
TCTTTTCATACGTTTGATTCGTTTTCCTTAAACCAATGATATCTGCACGAATTACGGTTTTCCTATAATTTAAGGTCAAAGATGAAAAAAATACTTTCGAAAAATTGAGTGTCTTTAGGAATCAATAATTTTCTAGGTAACCGTTTGCCCGTAATACGGTGTCAAAAATGAAAAACAAATACGGCCGAATTACGTCAGTGTTTTCACATATTATCGATTTTCTCGGAAACTATAATAGATAGAATGGACGGGAAAGATGCTTAAAAACTTGCATATTTGGGGAATCTAAAGCATATTTTGTTTTAAATGTGCTGTGAGTCGTTTGCCCCAGTCAATGTTGAAGAAATGAAAAATTAACGGCAGTATCTTCACATTTTTGCGATTTGTTCAGAAGATATAGCTAGGATGGATACGAATGTTGCCTATGAAATTTCGATAGTTGAGGAATGTTTCGCAGACAGTAATTGGTTATTTTCTATTAACAATGAAGTAATGAAAAATTGGTATTGTGTTGGTTACATATGAACACATACTAACACGAAAGAAAGGTTGGGCGAAAGATATCAACGAAAAACTCGGTAAAAATTATATAAAGGAAAGTAAAAACATTAAGTTATTAGTTTATAACTCCTAAACTAAACAACTCTTGTGAACTTTTATTGCACATTTGTAATTATCTAATTAATGTGCATTTATTGACATAAAAATATTTCGATCTTTCGTAACCCTGTTTTTTTTTTGCTAATAACTCCTAAACTAAACTACTTTTATGAAATTTTATAGTAATTCGTAATCGTATAATTGCGTATAATCATTTCCATGATTTAGTGTAATCAATAGTTCCCAAATTTTAAATATTTTTACTTATTTTTGAAACACAATTTTCACTTTAGTTCAAAAATCGATCCGTAACTTACAGTTTGAAACACACATAAATTTTCATGAAAAATAATCAAATATGTTCTGTTCTGAATCTTTTATTTAAGAAAGAGTGGAAGTATGCAACTGAGCATTGTGCCCTGCGACACATGTAGCCGTCTTTTACTTTTTAAACATTCAAATATAGAAGAAAACGGTAAACCGCAAATATAAACATACAAGTAAGGAAATAGATAAAATCGCCATCATTGACACACAGCAAAATACTCCACAATAACGACAAATTTAAAAGTAAATGAAATAGTTTAATAAATCTCAATATAAAACGCATCTGCTATACACAAAATAGACCTATATGCTAATTATTTACGAGCCGTGACTCAGCGGCTCTTATCACAATAGTGGAATATCTCGGACAGGTAAGTCAATTACGATGCAATTTGTTCAAAACAAAAGGTGAGCAAAAATTAATAGATAAAAAGTAAAATAACAAGTAGATACACAAAAATTCAACAAATAGATAAATTATGAAAATATTCAAACAACACAACCTGATTTTTTATAAAATTCAAAATCATTCTGAGAGCATCTTACTCAGAAATACCTTTATCGAGGTTGGGGGATTTACCTTGTTGGCAATAAATTCTCTCAAGATGGTCTCTGTGGAAATATGATTGTTTGGACATTTAAAAAATATATTATTTGTCGATTTCATTATTCCATACTCACAGTCTGGGGACACCGACAAATCAAACTGGTTGTAACCGGATCAAACTTTTGAATTGGTTCAAAATGGATCAAATCGGTTATAACCGGATCAAGCTGGTTATAACCAGTTCAAACTATTAAAATTTAAAAAATAAATAATTTCCAGAGGTACCGGTTCACGGATCGGGGACCACTGGTGTAATAAACCAATGGTCTGTTGTGTATATGATGTGTAATAGAATGATCCACCATACCGTTCAACTCCTGGATTGTCTGTAATATATCCTTCTACTACGTCTTCTGATAAAATACCATTCCATGTCTACATTGAATTTCTTCGCAAGGTCAACCGTTTGCTGAACAACTACATGAACTTCGACTTGTCTTAGATGCTTTTAATGCATACATAATATTCCGAAGCAATATTTGGAACCCCAATCCCAAAAATTCTGCCTCTTCGATCGTCTCCTAATTCAAAGTATTATAATAATATTTCATAATTCTAGTAATTTTACAAAGGTCTTTTTAATAGTATCCAAAATGTATAAAGTTGCTTAACGAGGAAAATAAATTGTAACAAAAATGATTCGCTTAACGAGCGACATTTTGCTGGGAGAACAAAAGTCTCGTATTGTGTGCATGCTACTTCATTTTGAAAACTTATGTTTTGAAGAAATTGAATTGTATTAAACAGAAAGAAGTTACGGAGGAAAGTTTGTCACAGGATAGTTGAATCGGACATAACTATAATAGCTGCAAATTTATTTAACATGGGCGGAAAGACCAATGGTCGATAGCCCTTTGACCAGCATATTCTTTTTATAATTATTATGTTTGGTTTTATGTTTAGAATTGTATTTTGTTTTGATAACTGGCCAACAAATTATATTATATTATTTAACAATAATATTAGTGTCACATTTTTACAAAATTTTGAAGTGTCGGTAAAAATAAATGCATAAATTTTTTAAATAAACTATTTGTATCGAATTCGCATTCCAGTTTGGTTTATTCCGAGATAGAAGAAAATCTGAAAATGAAACGATAAGCTATTTCAAATAAGTATTGAAAACACATTTTTTGAGTTTTTTTTCTCGGTATAGAACGCATTATCATATTTTACATAAGTTTATTTAGGGAAAATTGTTTCTTTATACGAGTATACTATACGAGAAATGATATGGAAATTTTAGGGAGGATTATGCTTGTTAAGCGAGGTTCTACTGTATTTATAATTATGGTATTTTATAAGTAATACTTAATTTCATTATATTTTCATTAAACTTGCAAAAATCATTTTAAGAACATCAAAAACTAATTGGATTTAATTATATGAATAATGAAAATAATAATAATAATATTTATTGCAACAACTAGAAAGAAAATACAAACTAAAAATAATGGAAATACATAAAAAAGATAATTAAATTATAATTATTGCTATTGCTGCAAAGGGCTATAGACCATAGGTCTTTCTGTCCCAATAAACATATTTTGCAGGTAAAATTTATTATATTGCATAGATTTATTAAAAAAATCATGAAATTCCAAATTTGATTTGATTATTTGAGAAAAGGGTAATGTTGTGTCCAACCATTATTATTAATATTATATTGTATAAACAATCTTTATATAAGAGATCTCACAAAGAGTTTCTCACCTAAACCCATATTAAGTGTCTTAGTCGCCACGTATTTTATATAAACAAATATATAAGTGCCAAGGGATTGATTTGAAGATTACTAATAGATGCACTTTCTCATATAAACAACTGTAAGGAATTCGGGCCGGTCGTATTGTAAACAAACCACCCAAGCCGAATTCCATGGGAATGCTTATTCTTCAAATATAAAGAAAGCCCTACTCCCAATCACAACTCCAACCCCATGATTAATAATAAGTAGCTTCGTAAGTAGAATATGTATTTAGAATTAGTCTCAGTACATACTCATCTACTATTGAATAATAAAGTTACTTTAAAGCTAATTGAATTTACTTAATTCAAACTACTAAGACTCCACAACGACAACACCAGACATTATTTCACGGTGTCCAGAATTCCATCCCTGGGACACAACAGTAATATGTATGAAAGCAAATTGTCTGTCGCATCCGACATCTTGATAGCATATTGAATAGCGTTTAAGGTAAAGCGACCACATTTTCATTGAGACAATACGCGGGACAAATGAGAATTACAATTTAGTTATATATATTTATTGTATACATTCATATACTTGTACAAAAAGGTATTCATTATTAATTATTGGTAACTATAAAAATATTTGTAAAAAATAATAATTTGAACATCAAGATTTTTAATCAAATTATTTTTTTTATTTAAGAAACATTATGATTTTCTTTCACGGTCATAAAATGTCGTGAAATATTTCACATGAATTGGTCAAATTATATTTTACACTTAATATAGATTATAAAGTTTTAATGTTCAACTGCGTTTTTCAGTTGTCCATATTTTATTGCTACTAGAAAAAAACACGTTCTGTTGCTGCATTTGATCCTGGAAGGGAGAGCGCAAATTCTACAATTTTCAAAATATTTTGATAAGTAATATTATTCTGTTTAAAATGAAGGAATAACACCGTCCATTTTTGTCTGTTTCCACATTTGCAGACAACCAACATTTATTTTTTTCATCTGTAACATATCTTTTTACCAATGACACCTCATCAAAAAGATTTTTCGCAAATATTATTTTTCGGAGAATGGTTACTATTATATTCAAAAGATTTTTCTACATATTCCCATAAAATCTCCTTTTTAATGTCTCCAAATGAGAATTTTTAATATCTTAGAATTGGACTATCTATTCTTCATGATATTCCAAGCAGTTATTATCAAAATTTTGAGTTGTTTGAGAAAATCAGGTCGTTTAATGGCACCACAACCATTATTATTAATATTGTTGTTATTATATAATCTATATATAAGAGATCTCACAAAGAGTTTCTCACGTAGACGCATATCAAGTGTCTTAGTCGCTACATCTTTTTATATAAACAAATATAGAAGTGCCAAGGTATTGATTCGAAGATTCTTAATCGATGCAGTTCTTCATATAAACAACTGTAAGGAATTCGGGCTGGTCGAATTGTAAGCAAACCACCCAAGCCGAATTCCATGGGAACGCTTAATCATCAAATATAAACAAAGCCCTACCCCCAATCACAACTCCCACCCCTAGATTAATAATAATTAACTTCATAAGTAGAATATGTATTTAGAATTAGTCTTAGAAGAATCCCCAACGAATAACTTAGTCTTAGAAGAACCTCAAACGATTAACATAGTCTTGGAAAGACTCACCTATAATTGATTAATAAAGTAATCTTAAAACCAATTGAATTTAGTTAATTCAAACTGCAATATTCTTGGACATGTATTTTGTGATAAAAAGTATAATTTTAATGGTTCGAATATATTTTAAAATATTTTCTACAGCTAGTAAAAGAGCTAGCCATCGTGTTTTACTGTAACCAAGAATTATTTTTATTTATTTTTTTATTTCTTTATATTCATAAATAAAGCGTTCGGAAACTCATTCATTTGATTTATTACAACGAAAATAATTTGAAACAAATATTTCTTTCCAAATCAAAAATACTTTTATTACTATATTCGATATGTATGAATGATTTATCATTCGGGTACATTTTGATTTATTTCACTTTTATGGTATGAATATGATTTGTTTTTGTTATATGTTCTTCAATAGTACAACAAATATGTATTATTTTTTAAATTATAATTTTAAAAATTACTTATTTTTATCACTTTTGAGCTGCAAAATATTTTCTTTTTCTTGTTCATACTTTCCCCCACTCTCCTGATTTGGGCTGGGCTCTGCACAGTTTCGCCAGTCTCCGCTTGTGTGCTCTATTGGTAAGTAGGAACATAAAACATACGAGATCTATTTGTAATAGATAATTTCAAACCGGGACTCAGCGGTTCTGTACTATTCAGTACAGGTGGAACAGTCTAGGTGAGTCTAGGATTGGTTGGTGTTAATTTTACTAGTTCTTATTAGGTGCAGAATGACATGTTGCCATTCTCACTCAAGCCTATTCATCAGTGATGATGTTGAAGTAGGCACAAAATATATTGATAAAACTGTTTCGAAGAAGGTCAGAAACTATGACAGATGTTCACTATAAAATCCACTTAAATACACTTTTATGATATTTGATAAAGTTTTTTTTTTATAATTTTATATTAGAATTAGTTAAACACATATTTAAAACGTTAATAATATTATTTATTGCAACAACAACTGCAGATACTGTTATCAATATTATAAAAATGAATAAATACAAAGAAAATACAATTATATTGCTTAAAAGCGCTATTGTATGTATTTCTGCCTTGAATATTTTTAATATTTATTAGTTTTTATTGAATTTCTTCGGAAGATCTACAAAACAAATTTTATTATTTCTTATAATTTCTATAAATTAACTAGACAAATAGATAATTAATTGACAAATGTATAATATTTAATTAAAATGCTTAAAAGATCAATATTTACTAATCAATATTAATTTGTAGTTTCTGTCATCATTAGTTTGAAATATTTTTAGTCGACAATTGAAATTATGCAAAAGTTTAACAAAGTATGTTGGTTGGTTGCCGCTATTTTTATTTTTTTGCAAAATTAATGAAAAAAATATCTCTTTATGTATTTTCATATTATTTATTGAATATATTCAAAGTATTTTAATCCAAGAACTTGAGCAGTAATATAAAATTGTAATTGGATTTGCATACATTCTCTCCTGGACATCTAAATAAGTTCAACTTTGAATGATTATATTAGAAAATAGCAATTGAATTGTTAGACGTATGCGCACGTCTGTGAAACTTGCTACACGAAATGGAATCGATTTGTTGATATTGAGCTAATGGTGGGAGTGGGTGGGTGATCTTCAGCTCTGTTTGGTTCTGTTACAGTCATTAACGTCTCAACTTCTTTGAAAATCAAAGGAAATATGGATTCTGATGTACAAACATTGATATCAGGGGACCAAGCCAACGCCCTTACAGCACTAAACAATTTTGTAGCTAAGGTAGAACCTCTTCATTTTAATAAGATTAACATACAATCTGTACATTCCTCTGTTTCAGAATGTTAAAATCTTTAACTTCCCTGAACTCAATGAAAACAATTACAGAAAAAGCCTTTGGGAGTCACTTGGCCAAATCTTATGTGATGAGGAACGACATGATCTGCATGAAAATGCATTATATGCTCTTCGCATGTTAAGGTAAATTATGGAGATCAACACTGTCAATTTAATTATATTTTATCTGCAGTCGAGATAAGACTGATTTGGAAGAACTTATCACACCAACATTGATGGATTCAATATTACATCATGCCAAACTCATCCCTGAAGCTAAAAAATTTACTAAAGTTTATCATGAAGTAAATGCGGAGGCATTGAAATGTATGTTCAATATGGTTTACAACAGTAAAATAGCTGTTGCATTGATCTCCAAAGATCCAACTATGGAAAGTATTTTGAGTAAAGTTCACAAATACAGGTTGGGATGTAGAAAACTATTTAAATTTTTAGTTAATTATTATTTTTAGTGATTGCACGTTGACACCAGAAATCAGATTCTTTCATATGAAGGTACTATTTATGATCACTGCAATCTGCAAAGAGCTTCGATCAAAGATTAAAAGAGATTTACATGCATTTACATACTTGGTAGATACTTTGGATTTGATCTTGAAGGAATCCAATAAGAAACTATCTGTAATTATCATTATTTAATTTAATAATAATAATATAACATAACAATATTTATTAATAGGAGGAACAAGTCAATTTAGCTACTCTAATTTTACAAATTGTATTTACTTTATCTGTGGATGAAACTTACAAGGACGAGAAAGAGTATGCTTGGTATACGAGGCTTATGAGACTTCTTCACGATTATTTGCTATTCGATGTATGTGATTCCGAGAATAAGATGAAAGTGCATCGTTACGCCGTCAATTTGATGACTGCTTTGCCGTCGAACACTTTCAAGGAATTGAGGACGCCCATTTTAGATGGAGAAACAGTTGCTGAAGAGTTGCAATTTGAAGATCAAAATATGAGTGCCGTACATGAAATGATCATTTTCCTAAAGGCTAAACTTGAGGAATCAGAAGCAGAAGAAGTAAGGGATTTGTATTTTATATTGTTTGTGCATATACTATAAATACCTTTGTAGAAACCCAGCAACAGTTATTTACTTCCACCTATTCTAACAGTATTATTGAGGGCGGCTCAGGAGGATCGTTTCATCCGGAAATATCTGCGAATACATATTCTGCCGCCGCTCAAGGATGTTAGAAACAGACCGGAGCATGGAAATACCTTGAGAAATTACTTATGTCGCCTTTTAACAAGTCATGGTAACCACGACCATATAGTAGTTGCTGAATTACTGTTTGAGATTTGTAAAAAAAATGGTAAGTCTGGATTGGAGAGGAAGGTATTAAAATTTATGTGGGATATTTTAATGCAGCGAATCGATTGGTGAAATATACCGGATATGGAAACGCTGCAGGACTATTTGCTGCACGCGGTTTGTTGGGCCTGACGAAAAAAGAACCGGTTGAATATAGTTCCGATAGCGCAGACAGTGACACCGAAGAGTATAAACAACAAAAGAAAACCATAAATCCAATTCTGGGATGCCATGAAGACCCGCATCCGGATCCAACAGCCCATATGACCGAAGAACAAGTAAAAAAGCGAAATACTGCAAAAATATAATTTTATTTTATTAATGATTTTAGAAAGAGCACGAAGTCATGAAATTTATAGAAATATTGGATAACTTTGACAGGACAGGAATGGTGAGACCTTGCAGGATAGGGCCTGATGGGAAACCAGAACCTATATCACATGTCCTGGAGCTGCAGGAAGGGTTGCACAAAGATGAAATCAGCTCTGAAGGAGAAAACGATTAACGACTTACCTTTCGAATGGCGTTTATAGATAGGATGTAGAAGCATTTACATTTTCTCACGATTATTAGTAGTATTTATTATTATATTAATATTCAAGGCATTTAGCATTTTATTAATTTTAAATAAATTGTATTAATTGCTATTCAACTGTTATATCGTAAATTATGTCTAATAAATATATCTAACATTTAATTTAAATGCAGCATATTGTAAATTAAGTATAATATTCTTAAATAAATATAAAGCGTATTTTTTGTCTGAAAAGTGTTACTATGTGTAATATTGGTTGCCTACTTCTATATTTCTAAACTTCACAAAAATTATTCTCAGGCTCAATTAAGACGTTTGTTTTGTAAATACCATTATACGACAGGCTGGTAAAATTGTGTTAATTTTATAAATTACCGAAAGTCTCAGTTGGCGTCCTTTGCATATCTAAAATCAACATGCACAACTATACCGTCATCTGGACATCTCACCTACACGCTACCAAAGTCATATATGCTCTCCAGAACACCAGCAACCTGGAGAACTGGATGAAAAAATAGAGAATCAAACCCAACCCCCTCTAAATCCATCCTTACGTCCATACGGAGTGTCAAAAAGACACAGGCAACATCCTTTTATCGAACGAAACCATCCCAGAATCCCCTTCAACCAAATATTTAGGAATAACACTACACCGAAACCTCCCTTCCACGATATCTATAATACAAACTATTAAAACATGCCGAAACAGATTAAACCTAATTCATTGCTTCCGCTCTTGCCACCAACAAAACATTTGTCACCTTCCCTCTGACCAGCAAAAATCCTCTCCTTCGAAAGAAACGCAATCCACAAACTCCACTACAGATTCCCGAGCAACCAACTATACCTAATCATCCCGATCTCCAGAATCACCGACCAAACAATTAAAAACCAATCCCATTTCGTTAACATCTTCCAAAAAACCAGCTTACCCGCGTCTTCTTTTCCAAACCTCCGACTCGAACCATTGTCTCCAAGCCAGATAGGAAAAAACAATTCATCCCAGCACACCCTGCAAAAGCATACCGCTAACCGTGAAATCCAAAACTTCGTAACAACAATCAACCCTCTCCAACCATATACTTTTTACTCCAGGACCAGAGCAATTAATAAAATCATGTACATAATCTAATCTCATTATATTAAATCATATTATATATTTATTACTTTAAAATGTGTGTTTATGTTATATCTTAAATATTTATCAAATACTTATTTGTACAAATACTATATTATTTGTAAACTCCTACATAGGAACTGATTATTTATTTTTTTTGTAAATATACTCATATCTAAAAGCCCTAGAGAGCCAAAACTCAAAGTGACGACCAAATAACGTAAACACTCTCTCCACCTTAAAGACAAATAATTTTGAAACAGGACACTGAAATATTTTTATTTATTTAGTTATACATTCTAAATAATAAAATGTCAATTTTAGATTGTGGATTTAAGCAATAGTTACGGTAGTTGGAATAACAGAAATTAAAATGATTTATAAATAAATATACCATTTCATTGATGTAAACGTTTATTTTTTTTTATTTTTTTTAAATTTATTTACAAGCAATCTATCTACAGAATATAATGAAAAATAGATAATAAGCTCCAGTTATAACATTAAGAAAATAAA
>JAFMTC010001604.1:142912-152945 GCA_018845635.1 Nicrophorus orbicollis | reverse complement strand
AAATTGCGAAAATAAAAATAATAAATCATGAAATAAGAACAAAAAAAAAACAAACGTGAAACTAAATGCGGTAACAAATCGCTGCAGCGCTTCAAGCACAAATTCCGTCCTAATTTAGAAAATGGAAAACGATTCGGACTGCGGGCTTTTAAACATGATTTAATCAGAAGAATGTTTTCCCTCACCATTAATCTTTTATATAAAGAAAATTAATTGCAAAGCTTAGTTAAGCTTCTTTTTTACTATAGCTTTTTCTTAAGTTAATGAAAAATAAGAATTAGAATGTTATGAAATACATTCTTTTAAAAATGGAGATTTTAATCTTATTTTTAGGCAGTTGAATTTTAGAGCTCTTTGAGGCAATTGAATTTTATTTTATTTTTATTATTGTATTAAGTTTTATATGTTTTTAATTTATTATTGTTGCAATAAACATTATTATTATTCATAACTTTAAAATTTAAGAAAATTAGGTTTAATTAATAAAGAGTTCTTTAAAATTCAAAAAATATCATCATTTTATGTTGAACTTGCATCTAATATCTATTAATTGTAAATTAATTAAATCTAATTAAATAGCCCTTTTTTAAAAATACAATAAATTTTGTTTATATTTAATTTTTAAAATTATTATTAAATACTAAATACTGTATGGATTTATTTCAATATTTTGATTGATATCATTTAGATTCCATACTTTACACTCCAAGGTCCAACAAAACATTTTTATTCGAAAAAAATAAACTGAGATTTTTGTTTATACTAGACACGGGTAGAATTGGATTGGAATTGGATCAGTTCCGGTTCCGGAATCGAATGATCTGCGAACGACCCATTGTCACGTCGCTATCTATTCGGTCCTCTGCAGTGAAGACGTCGTCATCTAATGCGGAATGTGGAAACCTTTCAATCCTGTCGCTTCTTCATTCAACAAGTAGCACAACTTTGCACAATCCCATTGACAAGGCTCGATCCTCGTTACCTTTTTCATTTGAGACTTTCGCATTTAATTCCGGACGAGACAAACTTGAACAACTTTCAAGAAAATGAGCTGCACAGCTAAGAATTGAGCGGTGAATGAATGATGAGCAAAGTCACTGGAGAGATCCGCACCCGAATAATTGATACATCGGAAGAGTAAACTTTCGGGAGGAAAAGTCGTGAAGTTACAAAACCGAATTCATTTCGTTCTTTATTTTCATCCCTGTCCTGTTTGGTGACTGGTGAGATTCGTTGCACGGTGTTTTCTGTTCCCCTAGGGCTGATGTCGGTAATTGGTTTCAAGTTATTAATCATGTCATTAAAAAAAATGTGTATTTTTATTTTTCAGAAAAAGTTATTTAAGAAGTAAATTAAAGTAATTATTTTATGAAAGTTATGTTACTTTAAATTCGGGTAAGAAATTGTACAGATTGTTCTCTTTCTGAATATTATAATTAGATACTTGCTATTTACAGGTGGATTATATAGGCTCGCATAAATTATGTCGTCCTTAGAAAGGATAATTGCGCATAGAAAGAACGCGCACAGAAAAAATGGGACACGTAGATTTATTTCAGTCGACTTTAACAAAAGATGTATTCATAAACTTTGCTTAAAGAGAAGCTTGGAAATAATGATGCGCAGATAAAATTGGGATACTCTTTACAATAACATACAAAAAAATAGAAATGTGAATAAATTGGACAATGGCAGATGAAAATGGTGATTGAAAGGATGTCAGAAAGCAAGGAAATTACTTTCACGGATATACAGACAGCGGCAATGCATTTGGGGGAAGGAAAGCTGTTCCATCCACGTGATAAGGTGTTATGGAAAGACCGATTATATCTCTTGGTTATTTGGAATTTCGTACTTCAGAAAACTGAAAATACTAATGAAAGAAAAAGTAAACACGTTATTTAATAATTAAAGGCAGAGCATTTCCCCCCGTGAATACACAGTATCACCTAATTGCAAAGCTGTGTAAGCCAATTACACGTGCATGCATTTATTCCATTATAATTTCCCTGCATGCTGCCCATTTTTTTTGTTATTGTTATTGTCGTTGTTTTGTTTCATTGTTTTGTTTATCGTAATTCCATTTTCACCATTAATCGAATCGCAGAACGTGCATCGCATTCATTTGTTCAATCCAGATATTTTTTAGCAAATTAAAATAACAGTAACGGATTTAAAAATGTTTATCTAGCATTCATTGAAATCCGTATTTATACACAAAAAGTATATAGTTCATCTCAATATTTATTCAAATAACAAAAAATAGGTCGATAGCAAAATATGAATATATTGTATAATTGGAGTAGAAGTGGATCAGATCCAGTTTGGTAAATTATATATAAATGAAATCTGTTTAAACAAATTAGTCGATTGTATATTTCAACCCTCAATATTACATAATAAATTTGCATATAAATTCAGGTTGGAAACCAAACTTTATGACTTAAATGTTATAATATAAATCAGATTTTAGGTTAATTATTTTTGTTAAATTGAGGACCAAACAAAAATGCTTTTTTGTCCTTAGTTTATTAGAAACAAAAACGAATATTGGCGCAGACAATTTTGATGTATTGCATGTTGATTAGTATGCCTAAATTGCAATTTCCTGCGGTCCTCGTGCGGATGGAGTCATTCAATTTACGTGGAATCAGATTGTTGTAGGCCTGCGGAGAAGAGTTTGCGCAAATTGTTTACATTAATCATGTAGGCAAGGTAATTTACTTTGCGCAAATTGAGAGCTAAAGGACACGTACGAAATCGGTTGGATTTGTGCCAATAATTGAATGAAACTAACATGTGATCAGAATATAGTACACATGCAAAATATTTCCTTAAATAAACATAATAAATAAGAGAAATGGATGGGAAAGGAGTACATGAAGTTTGCGGAAGTGGAAGATTCGAGGTTGCCATAACATTCGGTTCGAACTTTAAAAAACTTGAAATGAGACGGGAAAAATGCAATTGTTTACATCGGCCGGTCTTAATGCACTTTTAATAATGAATGATTGCTATTTTCCGTAAGCGACCTGCACACGATAGTTTTCCATTTCTGAAACTGGAACGGTCGTAGTATTTTGTAACAGTTGTAGTAGTAGTTGTATTGTGTGATAGCGGCAAGAGAAATGGTTATTGCCCGACCGAAAGATTAATCAGTTTTGTAATTGATGACAATAATAACAATAGTTAATGATAACAAATAATGGCTTTGTATGGGGCCGACATGCGAACTCAGTCGACACAATTTCAGGCGAAATAATTATTTTAATTCCTACTTTTGTTAGGAACTATCGGCTCACGACAGGCCGGAGTTAATAAGAACTTTTAATGTTGCCATCAATAACGATATTATATATTCTCGGTGATACGACTAAGCATCACTTAAGTACTCATTAAAGTTCTTTTTTTCTTTCATCCTCTTAGCATTAAAACTTTGACTATAAATACGGTATACTTATATTTCCAAGTGATTTCATTATTCTCTTACATAAAGGATATTAAAATTTATTGGCATTAAAGGAAATAGGAGAAAATCAGTGGTTCGAGACACTTTTATTTTATTAACACCTACCACACTTATTACAAGTTTTGAGATAAATTCTTAAACTGTTCATAAATAAATAACTTAATAGGTTAAACATAAAACTGACCTTTTCCAGATTAATACAATTATATTATTATATGTAATACAAATATTAAAATACAAAGTTATCCTTTTCTTGGAATTGTTTTTGTACCCGGGAAACATGAAACTTTAATTTCTTATTACAAAAAATATAGTATAAATAAATAAGGGATTTCTGGGGCTGGTTGTCACAAATATTATCCTTTTTAAATTTCAGAGACGGAATACTTTTAAATAAATATTGATAATTTAATATTCTAAACAATTGTATTTATTATTTATATAAAATATTGAATAATTTCGAAATATTATGATAACCAGTCTTAGGTTTGTTGTCACAGAGAGTTGGGTTAGTTATCACATGAACAGTTATAGAAAATAAAAATATATAGTCATTTATCATAGTTAATGTACCTATTACTTCCAAACAATATATTGCACCATTTTTTTTATGAATATATGTATTTTATCTTCGTATAGTATAATATCAGGATAAATTTCTTTATGGCTATTAACATATCACTATGACATGTGACAACCAAACCTATTTTCAATCTTATTCTATCTAAAAATATAAACTAATATTATATTAATATTGTACTATAACTGTCTTGAAATGAAAATTTAGAATAATGGAAAAAATACTCTCATAATGCAAGAAATAATGAACTCTGAAAAAGATGTTTCCATGCACACAAAGCTACATAATCTATAAATTATTGCCTGTATATACCTATAAAACTTGATCAAAATACAAGTACTGTCCAACTTTCAGTCTCACACATCTTGTGCAACAGGAAAAAAACAATTCTTTGAAAATATGCACTGTATTTTTATTTTCGAATTGATAATAAAGTAGGTTAATATTATTGAAAATATAGGTAAATAAATTAAAACATACATTCTGGTAATGTAACACACGTTCAGATGTTACGAAAAACTGATTACTTTAGGTATTTATTTCTTTTTTATTACATTGCTTTTTTATACTTGTTGCAATAAACTTACTTAAAAAACATTTTTTTATTGCTGAATTTAATTATTCACAATTTCAGAGTAGCATGAATTATCCCCAAACATATTTTTGATATTTTCTTTTGAGTCAAACATTTTTTGGATAGAAAATAACATAAAAAGATATATTTTTTTTAATTTAAAGTTATTAATATATAAAAATAGAACATGCTTAATGTTTCCTGATCAATATTGTTATTTAAATTGTATAATGCATAGATGGATCAATATTTCACTTCGTCTAGTTAAGTGCAGCTCCTATTGAAAATTGAAATCTGAGTATACATATTATTTAACTATGGTGTGGTTCTTTATATGTGTACGGACTCCAGACAATGCAAATTAAGCATATATAGAAAGCATGAAAGTGTTGAAAGAATATTATAAAAATTAATCGATTGAAGCGACAAACGATCCGGAAATAAATTGGGCATTCGTAATTGTCGTCAATGTTATTTCAGTATCCGTAAAGTTATTTGTTGTTCATTACATAATATGTAGGTTAAATAGAATTAGCTCGTGATTAAACTGAAGCTGATGACAAGAAGAGGCAATTACATGGGAATCAGGTCAGTTTCTTGAATAGAAATTGCTGTCACAAAATAACGACGCGTTATTAGTGTCATGTAAAAATGCACAGAAGGTCGTCAATATCGCAAGACAATCCCCGCACGAGCTGATTTTTATTTCCATTCTTGTGTCGAGCGCTGGATGCAATTAAACGCGTAGACGACGAGCTGCGAGATAAATTGGATCATAATTGATTGCGTACATTGTGTGTGTGAAACTGAGTAATACGTCTATTAGATTGGTAATTGTACGTGCATTGAATAACATGTGATTGATACACCGCCTAAAAACAACATAGTAATTTGAATTTGCCGCCAATTACACGGTTCACAAATGCATTACAAAAAAACGTTTTCTTTGTCCCACAAATTATCTTCTGAATCGATAAACGACTATAACATTGAATGCACAACGAAGGTCAAATGGTTTTTAATTAACCTACGCGCATCAACTCATTACTAATTAACTTGTTTTGAGTGGAGAATGCGAAGTAATGATCGTCGACAGTTGTAAGCCGTTTGTACTATTTGCATTTTAATTAGAAACAAAAGGAGATAAAGGAATAAATACACAAAATAAAACGGTCAGAGTGTGGAACGACGAGGGGCTAAAATCTCATCATCGGCTTTTAGGCTTGCTACGAATTTTCGGGAAGAGGAGCGGAGGGGGATGGGCCTAAGTAATGAAAACACTGCGAGGCCAATTTGCAATTAACAATTTTCTGATGGGGTAATTAAAAATTTAATCGATTCCTTCAAAAGTTACAACCGCAGAAGTTGTTCTAAAAAATATATACTGAGATGGGGATGGAAACGTAGAAGCTTAATTTCTTTCTGGAAGAAAAATGGAAATTTTCACTGTTTTCCGCACGTTGGGTGCGGGTGACATTGAAAAGTCCCACGCGGATTTTTTTTTTACTTCTATATTCTTTATTTGCAGATCCCTCTCAGGATTTGGGAACTGCTGTTCTGACATTTGTGCAAGGTATAACGCACATTGCTGCTGTACTCGAGAAATTCTTGAGAGACGAGAAACTTTGTTTCCGAATTTAATATGGAAGGAACGCAAACTGCAATTTTATTCCACAATTCTCTACCAACTTCATCTCTTTATATTATACACATGTTATTACAAATTGCAACTAAATGAATTTCTGAAAAAAATCGTATTATTTTTCAGCAGTACACTTATATCAATATGTGTTTAATATTGATGTCATCAAATGATAAATCGGCCATCACGATGCGCTACATTAATATTCATTAATTTCTATAAAGAAATCAATAACCATCAATAATGTAATGTTGTAACTCAATTTATTCACATAAAACATATAAACGCTTATAAATATTATCTATATAATACTTAAAATCAGTCACATCACGTACTGCTTTCTCAGATAGCAAAGCTTTTATATAAAGTCGTTCACATTTTCCAGCAATAAGTTTTATAAAAATGAACTAATGTCTAGTAAATTATGGAATTCGTTGATTTATTTTTGAATTTATTTATTTGCTGTAATTATTATTTATATTTAGAATATATTATTTTAATTGATTCTGTTCTTTTATTCCTTTGCATATTATATGCAATTAAAAATTAAGTCATCTATATACCAGATAGTAGAAGGTATGTTTATGTAGGGTATACTTCATTTGCCCGGTTCGCCCGACTGTATTGAAGGCCCGACATCAGGTATCCCGACATCTATTCGCCCGACTATATAAAATTCCCGACATCCGTTAGCCCGACATTCGTTATCGCGAACATTTTATTTGATTTTGGATGTTGTGCAACGATGTTGGTAAACAGTGACAACACTGTCTTAAATAGACATGATAAATTCATGCCAATTAAGGAATTAAGCGAAAGAAGGAAGAAAATAGTTGAGTAAAAGATGAAATAGTTGTGATTTCCTTAATGTCCGAAAGGACAGATTTTAAATATAGTGGCAACCAGACACACACCAAATACAAAAGTAAAATGTGTCTAGAGTAATTCTTTCAAAGGTAATACTGTTCTTCGAAGACACTACTCTAAAATCAGACCGACAAAGTTTGAGCTATGTTTACAATCTTCTATTTAAGACACGCAGCGTACAGTGTTGTCACTGTTTACCAATATCGATAAACTAAGAATATGTTCACGATAACGAATATCGGGAATTTGATGTAGTCGGGATCACGGATGTCGGGAATTTGATATAGTCGGGAATTCGATGCAGTCGGGCTAATAGATGTCGGACTAATGAGCGTCGGGCAATTGATTGACGGGAAGTCTAATGTCGGAACTTTGGACCGGTTTATGTAATGTCTTATCTGGATGTAATTTCATATACACAAATAGATCTGCTTCTATTATCAGGATGTGAAAGGGAAAAAAACGCACGCTCTCGGCCAAGAATAGATGTAATCTGCTGTTTTTGCGAAATCAGCCTGTAAAAAACATTCATTTACATTTTTACATACCTATTTGTAGTATTTTTATTGATGCATTTATATTTACTTACATAAGCATAAGAGTAAATATTGTTTGTGCCAATTACGTAACATAGAACATTCACAAACACGAGTAATATAATGTATTGTAATTACAACTATTATTGCAAGTAATATTTCCTGCTTTATTTCGGCTTTATGAAAATAGATTGAATGGTAAAGTTCCTTAATTACTATACTTTTTTTAATTGAGACTTTTTGATCAGTGTTTATTTTAGAGTAATTTTTTTCTTATACTATAATAATTGTATTAAAAAATATTCTTTACTATAAATAATATAACTTTTAAGATAATTTGTCATAATTTTAGAGCTACATAATAATATCTTTCATACTAATTTAGTAATGATTTAACATACAACAATTACCGAACCAATATCAATGTAGAGTTGATAATGAAACAAATATTTAAATACATGGTACAATAACAGTTTAGTTCACGAAGGGTTCTAGACCCTGCTTAAAACTTTGTGTATTTCAATTACTTCGGTTTCGTTCCATCCACAGGGCCACTTGTTTTGTATCAATGAAGTTCACTCGAGCGAACAATCATGTGTTAATTTGAGGGCATCGAATGGCCCTTTACTCACCTCACTTTCACACATGCAAATCCAGAACCGTAGTTAGTTACTTCAAAATAATTAGTTAATTTATTTTTACAAGTTTCTACATACATTTTTACTTTACATTTCAATATAATGAAATAATTATATAATTATATTTCAATAAGAATAATAATTATCAGAAGATATCGAAATAGGTTTCATTATTTTCTATTATATGAATTCCCATTAATAGTAAAACAATTTATACTATACAATTCGGCTTGAATATTAGTTTTAAATATTAATTTAATATTTTAACATAAAATGAAATATAATGTATAGCTTTTTATATATTAATATAATAATGTAGAGTCCCTGAATCACAAAAATCTGGTGCGAAATAGTGTTGGTTCGAACCCCACCGATTTTCCTGCATTTACCAGTCAGCAAAATAAGGCAAGTTCAGAAATATGGCCGTAACCATTACATAAAATAATATAGTTATGTTTGCAAAATTCTAAGTAGTCAATTCAAAATCATGCTGTTATTGCTTAATCAAATTTTGTTACAATATTTTTATGATAATTTAATATATTTATTTACAATTTCTTTATTAGGATCAATCTAAGTCAATGATGTCCATTAACTAAGCTTGAGTCACTTTATAATTTAATGAAATGGAAGAAAAACTGTTACTATTATCCGGGGAATTGCATTTATAGAGCAAATATATTTTAGACAAATTAAATATCAATGACCGAGTTGATAAAATAGTGAGCCTTTCTTTTTATATACTTTACATTATATTTGTTAAGCTTTGCGTTTACATTTATAGGTTTTATGTAACATAAAACTATTTAATACTTTATAATATTTGAACTAGTTAAAAAAAACAACAAATTAATGATTCTTAATGATTTTGTTAAACATGAAAAACATATTTGTTCATTTGTGATTCTTCTCATTATTCAAAACTTTTGAAAATTCCGGCATTTATAAATTGGTATAACTGGTTGAATTATAGGATAATTGATAATTACTATTTTTGCATGTTACATATGCATTACATATATTTGTTTTTGTATAACGTCTGTTTTTATTTACAATATATTTTATAATAAAACATTCAGTAAGTGGTTTAACTGTTGACAAATGACAAATTTATATTGGATAAAGTCCTCTTGCAAATAGATGTTGAATCTCATTAGCAGATCCAGTAAATTACATCGCTTCAGTCGGTTAGTTGTTAAGCGTTTATCAAGAATATTGATAGCTAAGTCATTTGGATGTTTTTATAGCCTATTTTGGTATCTGCTATTATATTTCATAATGGCTTTCTCCACTGTTTCTATTTGAAGATCCTCGTGGATTTTCCTATTTGTAATATACCATGGAGATCCTATGATTCTTCTTAGGCATTACAGACATATACATAAGTATAAATTTAAACAATTAATTAGTGGATTTAATAAGTTTTATTGTAAATTATTTAATATATTAATATTTTTTCGGCATTGTTATAGATATATGAGCTTTTTTTGGTAGGAAATTATTATCACCAATTGTTGAATCCTATCCTGGAAATAATCAAACACACGCATGTTTAATTCATCGCAAAGTTTATAGTTTTGTCCTATCCCAGAGGACAACGAACACCATAAACTTGTAGACCCAAAAGTCAATCCGGTGTCACCGGCAAATCCTGGTAGTACTGCCGCCGCACGCTTTTGTTTATGTATGCCTTGCGCGACTGCCGCCCCCCTGTGACATGGGGCGGC
>JAFMTC010001604.1:128748-140482 GCA_018845635.1 Nicrophorus orbicollis | reverse complement strand
GAAATATGGAAAAATATATAAGAGAAAATATTATGAAATTGCTATACAATATAATGTTTTGGCCATACAAAGAAATTAAAAAAAAAACTAAATATACATAATAAATTAAATACATAATTATAGATAATTAAAAAGAGTATAAAAACATAATTCTAAATGAATAAAAATTTAAACCAAAGGGCTAGCTAAAGTGCTATCGACTAATGATCTTTTCATCAATGAATATTAACAATGGATAAGTACAAACAATAGTGAAACTAATTGTAGAATAGTATATTAATTACATAAGAAGAAACTAAAAAAATACCATAAAAAAGATAAAAACAGCCTCTAGGAAAGGGAAAGAACATAATTATAGGGGCAAAAATTTTGCGAGATCCAAAATTAGGATACAGAGAGGATAAATTTGAGTCTTTTGAGATTAATTTAAGGGAAAGGTAGAGGTACCTATCGAGGACTGGAACAATTTTGGATTTGGAATAGAGGAGAGTTATGGAGCAGAACTACGGAATGTTGTGGAACGCAAGTTTCGAGATTTTGTCTTTATTTAGAACTTGAATTCTTTTGAATAGGAGTTATAGTTGAATTTTGGACCTACCAGGATTCCTAGGTATTTCACGGAGGGCGACGGGTAGATGCAAAGGTTACCAAATATAAAATGCGGAGAGGAACTTAAAGCTTAGGTTTGGAAGGATTTAGTTTTAGATACCACTTGTTGTACCAGGATAAGTGTCTGGAAAGGAGGTTTTGAAGTTTTTGGATAGAAGTTGTAAGAGAGGAAGTTGGAAAATTAAGGTAGTATTATTATGAAATTAATAAGCTGTGTACATTTTTATTATTGTCTATATTATATTTAAAATCAACTGAAAAATAAAAGCATTTATTTAACATATCAATGATGTATGTTGAGAGAGCAGTACAAGCAGCTGAAAGATCTCGGTCAAAAGTCGTTTGGCCCAATTTGGACTAAAGTTTAAGTGCTGAAGGGTTTAAAATATTTTCTTTCTATATAATCCAAATTGACAATATTTGTATGATAAACTTACTTGAAAGAAATATAAATAGATATATTTGTTTTTTAAATGTTCAAATTAGTATTTTAGTGAGTGGAAATATATGAGTAAAATAAAAATAAATTGTATATAATTAAAACAGTGACTTTTATAATGTTCGTGATTTATGTCTAGTTATATGCGGGTTTATCTTCTTATATGTAATTTCTAACTCTATTAGTTTGGTTAGAAAAATACAGGAAATTGACCCAAATTATAAGAAATATTTATTTATTTTTATTGAAAGCACATAGTTCAGAATGACCTCAATCAATATTACGTCTAATTTATGGCAAATATATATCGTGATAATAAAAATAAGAATATAAATTTGTATAATAAATCATGATCGAATTTGATAATAATTTATTGCAAAATGTCATTATGATTCTCACGGTATATTGCATGTATAAAGTGAACGAATATGTAACATTATTTAGAGAAATGATGTGATTACGTTTCCCGTTATTCGAAAAGTTATAGTTCAGATCGCAAGCGTTAAATCGTTTTTATCTCGTGATGTGCTAATAAAAGCGCTCTATTATTTATACTCGTCTATTTCGAGTGACTTTACGTCCCATATTTTATTCAAACCATTTTTTGTCACTCTTTACGAGAGTCAAAACATGATTATTGCGCAAGGTATTAAAACAATGCAGAGTAAACATTTTACGTGAATTTTTTAATCATTCAACATGCAATTTAAATAAAGTGTATTACATCCACTTCTGCTGTTTCTTCTTTTTTTAGTATTTTTTATGTCCTCGCATTTCGGTTTTACCGGGCACGATATAAAATCCCGCCGCATCCGGACCACTCCGTGGAATGATCAAAATGATCCCCGGTTTTATATTATTCCGCACCTTTATGTCGACGGTAAGGAGAAACGAAAGGGAATGAATCCACAATAGACATATAATTGCATCTGTGCAAAGACATTCTTTACATACTTAATCCGGGGCACGTAATGCCGCGGAGTGAATCAAAAAAAAGAAGTGAAAGGAAAAGGGAGAGTAAAAGAACAGAAAAAAAGAGAATAGAACGAAGTGTAGGGTCTTCCATTGAAATTGGATCCCCGAAAATTTGCTTCGTCAAGTCAATCCGAACACGGATTGGACCCACCGAAGGACACTTTCCTTCTATTTTTATTAACTTGTTAGGTCCTGGCTACATAATACCAGCAAAAATATGTATTCGTCCAAATGGATTTAGATATTCAATTTATATAATGCATTACAATAGCATCCAGATTATCCGACCTTTGGTGACAAGGAATCTCTTCATCACTTCATTCCAAACAATTTAATTTACTAATATCTGATGTAACATTTCTATCAATGCATTGTTAAAAGAACCGAATTTCATTACACCGTTTTACAAAAATCTTATTCAAACCTAATGAACTGCTTTATGAACAAAATAACAATTTACCTATCTTGGAACGGATTAGTCTGTTGTTTAGAAAGTTTTCTTGACCTTCTAGCCTTGACTCAGTTTATAGGTGTTGCATTTTGAGAGTCGGTGGTCGATCTGTGATTAAATTTCTTCATTATGAAAACATTTTGGCAGTATGTGAACTTATGCTTTAATTTGAATTATGACAATTCTATCAATAAGATATTTTCAAACTTTTCTATATTAGGTAAATAAAAAATATTGTGAAGTATATTTAAATATTATTTTCTACAAAGAAAAATAGAAATTTATATATATTTGTATTCATATATCTATATCTAGTTAGTTCTTGTAATATTAAAGGTATATCCAAAGGATTATATAGCATCAGTTGGTGAGATGTTAATCTATTATCAAGTATATTGATAGCTTAATCATTTGGATGTTTTTCTAGCCTATTTTGATATCAGCTACTATATTTCATAATAATTTCCTAAAGTGTTAAGATCCCCGTGAAGTGTCCTATATGCATAATTCGACACCAATAATCCTTCCTATCTTTATACATTAACACTACATGATATTTTCTAGTGCTTCCTTTGAACATCTGTTTTCTATAGGTTTTCTTTAGAAATTGGCGAGTCTTCTCGTAATGACAAGTAAAGATTTCTGAAATTAATTTCAAGTTGTTATTATTTTTGTATCTTTAACTTTATTAGCCGTCGATACAATTTTCTGACATGTTATGATATCGATTAATTGACCTTCATTCTCAATTTTTGTAGCCATTCTTATATTAATTTCAGGTATTCTTGCAGGTAATGTGATGTATGGGTCTGGGTCTGCGTTACACTAGAAGGGTCATCTGCATATCATGCAGTTTTTATTTTACTTGTTAAGGACATATCTACGCTATATAGTATATTGTATTATCTAGAGAGCTAGGCTAAGCTGAATGTCTGTTACGTTTAAGAATGCGTTAGTACAGTACTAGTTTTCTACCAGATCCTGTCTTATACTATCTGCAATTCTATTAACTTACTCAATGGTAGCGTATTAAGAGCGAAATCCAAATTGGTCGTTAGGTTGTTTATTGCAATTTTTAACCTATTCATAAATAATTTTCAAACACCATTAATATTATAGGAAGTAGACTTATTGGTCTATATTATATTTAAATCTTCTGGATCTTTTTCAGGCTTGTACTCAGAATACAATTTGAGTTATTTGTAATTGAGCCTGACTCTGTCCTGTTTTTAAATTTGCATCGACGCTTCTGTTCTGGTCGAAAATGATCGTAAAAAAAGTTGATAAAATCATGGAAATCGTCAAGTCGGATGGCTATCCGAGCACTTATTCCATTGCCTATGAACCGAAGATTAGCAAGAAATCCGTTTGGAACTACTTGCATAAGGCTGGTCTCAAGAAGAAGCGATTCTATGTTGAAGCGTAACGAAATCGACCCATTTTGAAGTGCTAGAAGCTCCGAGAGTTTGGATTGGAGGTTATATCGCAATCGCTGTATAGCCCAGACCTTGCACCAAACGATTATTATCCTCTTAAGCATTTGCAAAATTTTCTTGATGGTAAAAAAAACTTGACTCAAGAGAGGCTTGTGAAAATGAGCAGCTCAAGTTTTTTAACAATGGAGACGAGAACTTCGTCAATCTCGGAATTATGAAATTGCCATCAAAATGGACAAAAGTTATTGAACAAACCAGCGTATATTTGATCTAAATCCGAAAATTCTAACTTTATTAATTTCTTCGTCGAAATAATGAGAAAAAGCGCTCAGAAATTTTTACTTCACCCTGTATTATTTATATGTACTTTCTAGTTTACTTTGATGCTTATTTCACTATAAACTACCTTGATTGACATGTTTATAATAGCTATAATGTGCTACTTTAAGCTGTATTATATAAGGATAATTCAGTTTTTCCTTGGTAGATTTCAATAAAAATAATTGAAAGCAATGTTAAATACTTTCGTTATACACAAAATTATTTTACGAAGGGAATGGAATATGCGCACACTCAGATCCCACATATTTTGTGAAAACATCGCATTGCAAGGTAACAATAATAATAAACTGAATATATTGCATATTTTTTTGAATGCCTCAGAATGGAACGTTATTAAAACCGGCAAATATTGCAATAGCTTTCTTTTCGCCGTGCGTTGTGTAACAGTTGTTTCCAATCATGTGCAATGCAAAGTAATGAAAAATGCATTACAACATAATTACAGCACGTGCGTTTAAATTGAAAAAAAAGTGCTTGTAATTAAATCCTAAAATAAACTTATGCTTTTATGCAACGTGTATTATTTTATCAACTTATTTTTTACAATTTTGTGCTAATGAAAACAGATGAAATAATTGATTTGTTTAGTTTAATTAAAAAAAAATATTCGGATATTTATATTATTTTTCATTACGAGTAAATTATAATTTAATGAAAGTTTATGATTATCGAGAAAAATTAATTTTTAATGACAATTAAATACGATAAATTATTGAAAAAAAAAGCGGAAAGTCTTAGGTCCATAGCCCTTTGGTCACATTTTGAGTAATCTTGAGTATTATTACTAGAATCTCAAAATAAATTAGTCCCAACTTTAAGACAACTTGCCCCATATAATATAATTGATTGTAAATTTATAACTATTTTTTTCAATAATCCATTATATTTACTTATATTTTTCGTTTGAATGTAATAATATTCAAATACGAGTAATTTTCAGAATATATAGGGACATAGATTTTCTTGTTTTAAGCTTAATTAAATAGGAGAAAAGCAGAAGTGGAAATAAAGGCTCCTTGAAATGGTACAAAATTAAAGTTGCAAACTGCATTGAATTCCGCTACTTTTCGTAAGCGTTAATGAGCTTTCGGAAAGTGGGCGTCGGTGGATTACTGTGAATTTACTTAAGGGTTTTCCTATAACATCTCGGATCGAAGGGAAAGAGCGTCGGCAAACTAACCTCGTTATCCGTATTCTTAACACCGTACACCTACATCAATATATAGATAGAGAGGATGGATGAATCAACAGTTGCAGGATTGCTCAGGTCTGAACTTCGTCAACTTTAATAGGGATGCAGAACTGCATTACAAACTTATCGTGTTATTATAATTGAGACAATATAACTTCGCATACAAACTTTGGAAAAGAAATGTTTCGACATGTTTTGTCGGATTGTTTTGTCCCTTGCAGCATCCAAACTATTTCTGGTCTAATTGAAATTGGCGGACGCAAATAATTGCGGCAGGTCGATGCTGAAGATGTCGGTTTTTGCGGTGCTTCCACGGCAATCGACTGGAAGAATGTCTGTTTCACTGAAATTTCAAAACAAATTTCGTTTCGAGTGTAATTGAATAATCCACTCAATTTATTCCACCGCTTTTTGGAATTGAAACATTCTACGAGCAAACATTCCAATCTATCACTATATACTTTTAAATTTTATCCACAATTTATACAATTATTTTTATTTAATTAACTATAAGCATTACCTTATATATTTTTTTCCATTTCTGTTTATTAATTATCCTTACAGTAAATAATTATTAATTTACGATACGTTTAATATATGATGTTTTGAAGCTGAAATAAACGTGTGCTCAGAAACAGAAGAGAAGTTCGAAGTACATGTCAAGTATACGTTGGTTCATCAGCTTTGAATAATAAACAATTAGGGTCTGAAACCGTCTCGAGGGCGGCTCGAGTACCATCTTAATCAATCATCGGAGAAAATCGCCTTTGTAGACGATCGTGCGTCGAGTATATTGCTTGCAAACGATACAATTTCTAGTAGATTATATACAGAATTAAAACATTATTAATATTATGTACATCCAATTATGATTAGATCAAATTTGAAATATTGTATTTAGTTAATCAAGACTTATTCCCAGAAAAAGTTAATTAAATAATTCAATAGTAACTATATTCATTAAAGCAACATCGATTGTTGAGGTAAAATAGACATCTTTCCATAAAATATTGGTTAAAAACTAATAAAACTAGTTAAATGATTCATTTTCAATTAAATTCTGAAAAAAATAAAATAAATTTATTACAAAGATTATTTGTTAAATATAATATAATTTTAGTACATTGAATTGTACAAAACAGTATATTTTCACGAAAGATCGGTTCAAAAGTAATTTTAAATAATTAATTCAATAATTTCGTAACATTTGCAATATTTAACAAAGCACATAATTTATATATAAAAGTCATTTTTAAAGAAAGAACAGTTAGTTTTTCACAAAAAATTAGTTATATATTATTTGGATAACATCTAATAAAAGCAACTGTTCACGAAAAATAAATATATTTTCATTTGAATAGATTTTCAATTTAATATCAACAATTATATAGTTTTTGCAGAAAACAGTCATGAAAAATTGATTCAGAATATTTTAACTAAAATGGCATATAGGACATTATTTAAAATGTTCTTATAAAAAAGTTTTAGAAAGTTTTTACTTAAAAATGGTCCTTTTTAAATCTATCTTTAATTTGGAAGATGTAGGTCGGCTTTCAAAGTCTATCTAGATGGCCTACATACAAACGCATGGGAGAGGAGAGTCTCGGAGGAACGATTATATTTTTATTTTGCATGAAAGTTTACGGAAATTGCGACGGGCCAAAAGGCCCCTCGTGTATGGACGTTTTGTGTGAACCGCTGTTGTATAATGGGGGCACCGCGTTCAGCTACTCGACACGACTGAACTAAGAAGTACAAAGACATGCAAACTTGCACGAATTTCTAAATTTCAGTCAACTTCTCTAATGAATTCGAGTCGATCAAATTAGCCTTAATGATAATTATACTTAAGCATTTCTATTTGTATAGTATTCACATTGAATGTAAAACTAATTTAAAACAAGATATATTTAGATTAATTTGACAAATTGAAAATGAAATAGATAACTAAATCAAGAATAATTAACTGCGAATATCTATAATAATAAAATTATAAAAATTTATTGTATTCTTTTACTCTCCTTATCAGGATACTATCGTTTTGTATGGCTGTCCTATTCTACTCTGGTCTTATGTCGTCCCTTCCTCTTGCTTTGTATTGATGTATACCTTTGTTTCTTTCTATTATTATATCCGTCTTTGTTAATTTGTTTATTATTTTATGTATTATTATATTCATTTGCATTCCAATTCTTTCTTCTATTCCTTGTACGTATTAATTTTTTTCGGAACATATTTTTTTTTTTTATTTGTTTAGCTGTCTCTGTAACGTAGTCTTGTAATTTGAGGTACTTCCCCATACTGCTATACCTACTGTAACATATTCTGGATGTGAACATGGAATGAAATACACTCATTCTGCACTCCTCTGGTGTAAACTTTTCTGTCCTGCGTAACGCTAATATGCACGCCGAGTTGTTTAATAGGATGTTAATGTGCGGATCCCAATACATTTTTTCTTTTATCAATATTCCCAGATAAACTGCCTGTTCAACCTGTTCTATTGGTCTATTGTGTATTTCAATTTTTTATATTAATTTTCTTTTTGTTCTTGTGTTTTATTACTTCTCCAGTTTTACCATATCGGCTCCTATCTATTCTATATCTCGCGTGCATATTCCATACAACATAGGAGCGAGAACTCTCCCCTGATGTATACCATACCTAGCAACCCTCTCTTCGCTTATTTCGCATTCTATTTTCACCCTTTGAGGTCTTTCTTTAAGATATGTTTCGATCGTTTTAATCGCTCCATCACCCATACCCATAAACTTCATTCATATTTTCAATGATGAATAAAAATAAACAAACTTCTTAAAGTTAATTAATTATATAATTATTTAGAAATTATATACAAATTATATACAAATTACAAATATTGAAAATCAATACAAAGGTCCACTCTTCCAACCTCCAATACATAAAGACAATCAATTTAATATTTCGCCGACGTTATGTGGGTCCAATTTTCGTCAACCCATTCTTTTCTTTTTCCAACTTTTTAACCATTTCTAATATATTATTAATATTTTCAACATCAACGTTTTGAATTACATTAGCTTTCGGTTCATTTTTTTGTTGGGCAATATGGTTCGAATCTGTTCTTTGACCGACAATGTTTTTTATCTCTGGATCGAGAAGGTTCTACTGTGGTTGCATGTGGACTTTCATGTGGTTTCCTGCGTCTCTTCTCTATCTCGATTCTGTTTTCTTGTTCCTTTATTCCTCTTAATGCTTTGTCCAATTCTTCCATGGACATATTTTTGTATCCTGTGATATTATTACTGAGCGTAAGAGCTTGGAGTTCCTCTTCGCTTTTCGTATGGTGCCGCTCTTTCATTTGCATGCGGTATGCATCAAGTCTTCCTTCTAGGAAAGACTGGTGACATTGGACTTCCTTGAGTGACTCTATAATTGAATTTGAATCCATGGTGTTCTTCTGTAATATTAACGACTGCTGCTCCTTAGATATCTTGATGTTAGGTAAACACAAGTTAAAATGGGTCGAAAATGCAATGAGCATGTATACCTTAATCAGGTATTATTTTGCCCGCACCCTTAAATGGATGATTTCACCCCACCCTTACTTTACTCAGGTAATATTTCAGACCCACCCTCACTTTAGTCAGGTGATATTTCACATCCTCACTTTTACTCATCGCTAATGATAAAATTTTCCAGAAACGCAATAAAATGTTTATTTGGTCATTTACAAAGTAAAGACGGTAGAATTTAGAACTGTTTACAAATAATGCCTTGGAGTCTGTTTTCTATTAGGAATCCATTGCCTCAGATTAGAAGTACTGAATTATGACCTGAAAGAGACTACCAAATCCTGTCCTGTATCTGGAACTCGAATCGAGTTCTTTTAGGATATGGACCGGCGACTTTAACCATACGGCTGATGAGTCTCTTAAATATTAAATAACTAACTTTTTTTTAAATTTATTTATTCATCTTTTTTATACCTACATATTTACATATAAATTATTAAAGTTTCATGCTCCTCTGCGGCAGTCCATGGTTCTCCATGGGTTGGTATATCAAGTGAGCTTCTTGCATTTATTTGTTTTATTTTTTATACCATTCGGTATAATATGCGGTATAATATATATGCGGATCCTAATTCTTTTGATCATTTATTAATATTCCTAGAAAAACTTCCTCTTCAAAAAGAATAGAACATTTTTCGTGTATTTCAATTTTTATATTAATGTTCTTTTTATATTTTTGTTACATCACTATGTATTTTATTGCATCAATATTATAAGGAATATGTATTGTATTGAAAATCAATAGAATTAATGGATTAAATTCGAGATTTATATCTCAGTCAGTGTACATGTCCCCTTATTTATACATTACCATACTTCCTATTATATATTTTGTTCTTAGAATTCAAGCAACAAAAAGTTACTTTCCTATTGATTACTTACTATTGGATATGGAAATAATTTAGTTTATTACTCGTAAATCTTTGCAAGATAAGAATAAAATTAAAAATTTCAGGTAGTGAGGCGCATGCAAACTATAAACTTTACGAGCCTACATCAACCAGAATTATTTTACTTCCTTAAAATTTGTTACAAAGTATGCATTCCTTTTATGTCCAGGTAACTACAATGAAATGAAGTTATTTACATTACTTTTTTTATTTTGTTTTAATTTCCTTTTATAAAGACATCTATCTACAAATATTAACTAAGAAATCAGATAATAAGCTCTAGTAATAACAAAATGCTAAATGAAAACAGAAGATTATTGGAGATTGATCCAGGGATCAAACTCCACTAACAAACTTAAAATAAATTTACTCATGCATATATTACTGTAGGTAATTTTTATATATGAATAATCCCAAAGCGATTAGGTAGATCGTATGGTTTAAATCTTTTTTGTCTTCGTATTTTCCCATCTGCCAATGCAACCCTTTTAATTTGAGGCCCAGCTATTTCCTCTTCGTTAGTAGATGTTTCCTAGTCAGGCGTCTATCTAGATGCATACTCAGATATTTAGCATCATGAGCTTGCAGTATTACAGGGCCATTCAATGATATGGGTGAGCTAGTTTCGTGTCTCATTGTGAATGTCACGTGTACTGACTTGGCTTCATTGACCTTGATTCTACACCTTCTGAACCAGCAAGAAACGTTGTTTTCTTGAAGCATTTGTTGGAGGCTGTTGTAGAGCTTAGATAGGATGCCATAATAACAGTGTCATTAGCAAATGTAGCCACAACGACTTGCTAAGAAGTTAATCAGCCGTGAAAATAAATTTTTAAATTAACAAATTTGTATTGAAATATTTATAATTAATTTACATTACAATAGTAATATCAAATCTAATTTACCACTTTTATATACGATTGATAAAATAACTAATAATAATATTTAATGTTACAGTCACAAATAACACAAAAAATATATATGGCTACAACAATAATAGTAATTTAAATAATTAATTACATATATCAGATAATTATAATTTATTTATAATAAAAGTTAATTAATTGACATTTTTCTTTAATGCAAGATGGCAAAAAAAATAATTATAGGAAATAAACGTTTCATTATAATAATACGCTTTCTCTAATTTAGGTTTTTTACATTTTTATTTTTTTTATAGCAATGATGATTATTTCAATGGACTTTCCATTAGTTTCCTTCCAACCTCAGGTTTTCGAAAAGGAGCGAAATTAAAGAATGCGTTCCGCAGATGTACTAAGCGTAATGAGATTTATGTCGTTTCGGGGACGGCTGAAAAATAAATGAGAAAAAAGGGGGCGGGAAAGAATTATAAAGCACGGCTTTAATCGATTTCAATTAAAATACGTGTTCCGCATTTACGCGGAATATCGTGGATTGTATTTCATTTCCTTTTTCTTTTCATTTAGATTTAAAACTCTGCTGTATAATGGCCCAGGAAATTGTTTTAATGATGGTCTAATTGCACCATCTCATTTAAAGGTAAATCTTTAGTATAAAATTGCCATCAAGTACAAATTTATACACATTTTTTAATTTATAAATAGCTGCAATTAATTTAGACTAATTCAATACAATTATACATTTCGAAAAATGATCAATTACTAATGAACATACAGACAGTTAACTGGTAATCAAGTTTTGATATAACGAAATATTCATAAATAAACTCAGCCATAACTTTAATTAGAAGAAAAAGAATAGTAAAATCTATATTAGCCACCAAACGAAGGCTGCTGGGTATCGTTGTAAAGTCTCTGATGCTATTTGCTGCACTAATCTGGGAAAAGGCCACCTGGGTATAGGA
>JAFMTC010001604.1:86045-114779 GCA_018845635.1 Nicrophorus orbicollis | reverse complement strand
AGTGAATAGACTATTATTATATAATAGACAATTGTCATAAATAATAACGAACTAATATCTAATTAATATCTTATATTTCTCTGTCTATATGATACCATCAAGTAAGTTTATAGAATTGCAGATATAATAAGGAAGAGAATGAATCGAAATTGAGAATAACTTGAAATTAAGCTGAGGAATCTATACTGGCAACTGGAAGACTCGACAATTTTAAAAGAAAACAAGCTCCTGTATAAAATATAAGGTAATTGTAAAACCAGTTTAGACATACAGTAGTGAGGAAGCGCTTTCAAGTCATTATTAATGTATAAAGGTTCCAGTCGAGAAACCCAAGAAAGATTACTGGTGCTCCGTGGTAATGCTCAACAACAGAGGAATTTACTAAGATATTCAAATAGAAAAAGCTGAGGAAGATATTATTAAATATCATAGCCGATACTAAAATAAGTTATAAATACATACAAATGATTTAGTTGTCAATATACTTGTTAATTGTTTAACAATTAACCGATTGAAGTGATGTTAGTCACTGGATCTACCTTTGAGAGTCAATAACTAATTACAAAGAGGAAAACCGTCAAATATATTTTTTTGTTATAAAATGGGTAAAAAAAATAATAACATATAAACAAATACTAATTGTTTCTATTATATATAAGAAACATACTATATTTTTAAGTAAGTATACTCAGAAAATTTAAAATGAAAGAAAAAGGAAAATTGTATGCTTTATTTATAATGATTTGTAAATATTATTTGATTAAATTACAAAAAAACTTCTCAATATTTATAAAACAAGATATAATAAATAATATTTGCGTGTATATTTTAGCTAAAAGATAAGTTTGATTTATTCTCGATGCCTTCTTTAACGGAAATTTATTACACTTTGGCTCAAAGCACGAAGAAGATGCGACCCGAAACAGCGAATATATAATAAACTGATAAATAAATAATGAACTTCGCCGCGGTAAATGAATATTACCGCAGCGAAATTCAATTTCGTAATTGTAATTTTCGATATTTGCGCCGCGCGGCAAACTTTTTCCCCCATTATTATTGCTCCTGTTACTTTCCGCCACACAACAACTCGAATTAATTTATAATTCATATTTTAATTTGTCCGCAGTTTGCCAACTAATAAATAACACGAATACGATGGGAAGGAAAAATAAAAAGTAGGAGAAATACCAACAAAACAGAGTTGCGAACTCGTGTTTATTTGCTTATGGTATTTCGTTCGAAGCTAATTAATAGCAGTGATATAATAACATGAGCATCGTTTATTATTTACACGCATTTTACAATATTTATCGACGATTTATGGATATGTCGTTATAGTAATTTGTAATTAATTAATTATTATAATTACTCTTGATTAGTGTTTATAATGGGGATTGTTACGTTAGTAATTATTTTATTTTTAGTATTAATTGCATGTAATCAATACAGTTTTTAACAACGTTTATTTACAATCCATTAAACAATTTAATTAAAACAGATTTATTGTAGATATAATTATTAATTAATAATTATTAATGTTTGGATAATTTAATTAAGTAGAACATGTTAGATTCAAAATTTTCATTTATAGCAGTAATAATATCATTTATTGCAACAGTCACAAACAGAAAAAACAATAAATATAATTATGAAACAAATTAGAAAATATCAACTGTTACAAAATGCCATTGGCAGGTGATTTAAAAAATAATTTATTGACAGGATTACTTTGTTCTTAACTTCTATATTCAATTTATTAATTTTAAAATTCGATTTTTTCAACATTTGTATTGGTCCAAATAGGACAAAAAGGCTAATAACTGATATCTTTCTGCCTATTAGATTTGGTTTTATGAATATGTACATATTATACGTTTTCTATAAGGTATTTGTGGCAGTTAATTGGTTAGTACTTTTTTCCGTATAACGTCTGTTTTTATTTACAATCTATTTTATAACAAAACATTCAGTAAATGGTTTAACGGTTGACAAATTGGTAAGCACATGTGTTTTAATCATGCGGTTTGGTTTAGTCGCATATTTACAAACCTTAGTTGCTTTGTGTGCACTGAAAGATTGTTGAAATTGATCGAATCACCTTTCACAATTGATGAACTCTTTTGTAAGCATTATCTTTATTTTCAATACTATGATTTGGTATAAATAATATAGTACAATATTGCATTATATTTTTGTATTGAATAAGATTCAAATTGAATAGGTATTACGAAAACATGAGGTTTTTCAAATGGGATTGGTTGATACATGTCATTGTATCAGATTAATCGTGGAGTATATTCTCCTGTTATGATATTAGTAAGAAGACTTAAAATAGATCACATTTCACTTTGCCAAGTAGCTATTAAATACCAAATAAATGATCTAACATTAAATAGATTTCTAAAAATAAGCAGAGTTTTGATTGATGTATTAATGGTAACATAAATTTTGCATTCTGATAGATGAGTGATGTATCTATATTGCTTTCATAGCTATTGCATGTAACAACCAACCAAACATGATTTGACAACCAATTAAATAGAGTAGGTGTAACAATATTTCTAAATTATTCAAAACAATTATTATGTGGTGATTTGCAGAATTTTCGATTGGACAGATTGCAAATATAAATATAAAGACATTTTTACAATTAATAAGTAATAAAAATCATCAAAATTTAATATATGCCATAGATTCAAGTATTTCTAATTGAATAATTAACATTTAATAAGGATAAACTGATTTTATACAAATTAAAAAAGTTTAATATCTGTGACAACCAGCCCCTATATTCTTAAATCTACATTGTCTTAACAATTTTCCAATCCAATCCAAATCAATACATTTCCTTTTAATAAAAACATCTTGAAGAAACTTTCGTTGAATAAAACTCAATTTTGTACAACTTTTGTAATTTTGCTTTCAAAAGTGAAGAGTAATTGGCAGGATGTTAAGTAATTTCCTGAAACGTTTCTTGTCCCCTCTTTTACAATTAAAATTAATTAAAATTTCCATGGATTAGTACGAAATTACAGGATTTTTCGCGTAATAAATAAATCGTCGATATACGCGAATTCAAATCGGGTGTAAATCCGTCGTTGTTAGCAGTTGAAAATTAATTAAAATCTAATTTGTCTCAATTAGAATTTTCATCGGGACTCGCTGCCTCCAGTAATACTGTATAATTTATATGGACTTAACAATGTCAAAAGTTATTAAGCTGTTCGTGCAATTTTACATGTTTAGTTCGTAAACAAAAAAATCCTTGCATGTCATGTGTTGATAAATTAATATATACAATCAAAAAACATTGACGAAACAAAAAGTAAATAAATATTGTTTGTTACAAATTTGTTCTGTAATCAAATATTTACTCTATTTAAGTAACATTTTATAGTATTTTTATTTATTTCAATTAAATTTATTAAAATTATTTCAAAGACTAAAAATTTAGTATTAAAAAAAATATTTAAAATAATACAATATTGTTTATAATACAAAAAGATGTTTAAATATGTATAACATAATCAAGTATTTTCTTTTAATATTTTCAATTTATTTCTAGAAAATTCTTCTAATTTATTGAAAATTTTAAATGATTTCGTACGTATTTTATATTTATTATTATTGAATTATATTTATTTATATTATATTTATTTATATTGAACGAATTATTCGTTATTATTTTCCAATGAAACATATTTTAAAGCAAGCGAAAATGTCAATAGAAATAAGTATTGAACATTACGTCTGTCATATGTGGAGCAAATATGAATAGATTTATTGGGAAATGCGAAACATTTTTTAAGGCGTTCGCTTTCTCCCTACTTTGCATAGAATCTCTGCAATTCTGATAAAGTTTCGAAGCCGACCGCGTGGATGATAAGAGTTTATTCTTTGCCATTTTTTTCATCCGCAAAAGACGCGTACACGTTTTTTTTATCCCTGACTGGTCCCTGTGCGAGATGTTTTTTGCTGCTCCACCCTAGTTCACGTAACGGAGGAGTTTTCCCGACTGCCCCAAATTTTATTTAGATTTGACAAATTCATAGAACATTATACAAGCAGTTTAAGTTTGCTAAACTGTGAAGAGGTTATAATGTTATTATCACTGTAAGATTATACTTCTATGTTAACAATAACAATATCATATGTAAAAGTTTATATTTTTTATATCCTTTTCTATATAGTGTGTACTCAGTTAACAAATATAATACGTTTATAGTTCGTTTAATGGCTTAGACTATTTACGAAATTTTAACCGAATAAAACAATTTTTATACCTTCGATTTAAAAAACGAACACAAGAAAGCAACACAATTATAAGGTAAAGTATTCATTGTCTGAATATTTGTTTCGTAACATTAAATTACTCTAAGACTATTAGTATAATTTAATGTTTAATTAGTTTATTAAATTATAAAGAGGATATAATTGTGTTATCACTATAAGATAATATTAATATTAATACGTTGACGGACTCTTGCGGCTATAGCCATCAAAGCGAAGTTCGCAATATGACATGACGGCAATAGCCGCCAAATCGAAACGGTCGTTTTTAGACACTACTGCTATAGCAGCACAAATGTGCATTTACCGGCGTACAATTAGAAGCCTGGTATCATGTTTTTGAATCAATTTTTAGGTTGAATTTCGTTTTCCACCTGTTACAGGACTTGCAGCTTCAGTATGCACGTTGTTGTGAAACATATAGTGGCAATTTTCGAACTTCACTTTACGTCACTTCCTACTGTCAACGTGTTGATAATATTATTAAAAGTCTATAATGTTAAAATGGTTTCATGCACTGTGGGTACTCGATTAACGAACATGTGTGGCTTAAATTTTGTATTAAATTTTAACACTATACAAATCCCCAAATAGGTGTCTTCAATATCATATTATTAGTAGTATTACCTCTAGAAAGTAATGTCAATTAGATGGTACAGTGTTTATTATCCGTACAAGTATTGTCTGAAGAAAATATCTGGCGTCAAAATTTGGGCTGATTTGTTCGTAATCCGATTTTTTACACGGTTAAAAGTATTTAAAATAAACAAATAAAGATAAATATTTGCATGAAAATTATTAATATTTTTATATAGAATAATCATATTTTGTTTAACCTTGAGTTACTGATTTGATCAACTAATTGCTATAACAGCATTTAATAAAAATAATTATAAATCATAGTTTTTACACTGAATAAAAACACGTAATTCATCAAAGTACAATGTAATTAAACATCAAATTCCACTTAACATTATTACTTTGCATTCTAGTGAAGTACATCAAAGGCCGTTAGCCCTTTCCTCCAGTTACATAATAAATACGCTGTAATGCCTTGCTGCAGCTTTTTACATGCACACTTTTTCCACGTAATGCTAGAGCTCACTTAGGTAAAATTGCGTGTCTTTTACTGAAGATTACTATCCGGCAACGAGCGACAAAATTACACATATTTTCTATATTTTAAATGTTATACATCGTATTTCACAGAGGAACGGAACTTTACGATACTTATTTCATTTAACAATGGATCCTCGTATTTCACAAGTCGACGTTTTTCAACAGTACTTCCCAACGAAGCAATTTAACCCATATAAATTAATCGAATTAAACTTGGAAGAAAATAAAAAGAGAACTTTTGGATCCTTATCAGTGTGTAAAACGACATGGAATTTACGAGAAACGCTACGTTAATTACCGCAGTTAACTCCAGCGATTTGATCTTTTATTTAAATTTAATTAAAAAACTTTACTCTTTATTCCACAGGTTAACGTACTTTATATTTCAACTAATTTATTTAAATATATCCAATCTTAATATTTTTATTTGCATTGAATAATTATTTCATAATATAAATTAATTAATAACATAGACATTAATAAAAACGAACTGTTATTTTTATTATTTATTATCAAACTTTATAACATAATTTATCTATTTTAGCGACGTATAAACCCTGAAATAAATCATGAAAAAGTTATAAAAACAAATAAATTAAGATATCTGTACTTCTTCAGCTATTTATGTCTTTCTTAAATTTTATTTCAAAAGTTTATTTATTATATATGTAATATAATTTATTGGCCACATATAAAAACAAAATATAAATTAAACATAAAACCAAAAATAATATATATAAAAAAGCTGACCAAAGGACTATCGACCATTGGTCTTTCCGCCCATGAATATTATGTGCAATGTAGAAACTAAATGTACAAGAAGATAAAAAAATATTATACATAAAAAGACAACCTCTGGTGAAAGAGAAGGGACATAAATATAGGGATAGATACTGGAATAGGGTTAGTATGGGATACTTATATTTAGGAGGGGTTGATGGATCTCGAGGGATACAAAATTTGGAGAGAGAGGATATATAGGAGTCTTTTGAGATGAATTTAAAGGAAAGGGAGAAGTATCTATTGAGGACCGGAACAATTTTGGTTTTAGAATAGAGAAGGTTATGAAGGAGGAAGTTCGAATGCGGAGACTTTTCAGTACTGGGTTCCGCCATTGGGAGAGAAGGTGGAAACCACATTCGAGGATTGGAGGGCAGATGCATTTATAGATGGATGTTTTACATTTGATGTACCCGTGATTCTGCAGAACTACAGAATGTTAGAATCTTACGGAACTACAGAATCTTAATTTTGGATTTGAGTTCTTTTGAATAGCAGTTAAGGTTGAATTTTGGATCTAGCAGGATTTCTAGGTATTTTATGGATGGTGACGGGTAGATGGGAAGATAACTAATGATAATATGGGGGAGGATGATGTAATACGGTGGTAGTGAATTGAAAGTTTTGTTTTGGAAGGATTTATTTTTAGACGCCATTTGTTGTACCAGGATAAGGATGTTGAGAGGAGGTTTTGAAGGTTTTGGATAGAAGCTTTAAGAGAGGTAGCATGAAAATTAAGAGAGTATCATCGTTTTTATTTATTATTATTGCAGTTACAAAGGGATATTGACCATAGGCATTTCTGACCTTTATTTATTGTTAATAATATTTAAAATATATATTCTTTCAACCTCCTTCCTTTATTATCAATTTTTATTTATATTTAAAACAATTAATTCTCGTTGATTTTTCAAACTTTTTCTTTCAATTTAAATTATTTATCATTTATACATAAATTAATTACATATCTGCCAATCAAATTTAAATATATAGTCATCAATGAAAATGAATCAAGGACTTGGCAGTAATTTAATAAATTTCTCTTAAATGAACTTAATTTAATTAAAACGATCAGATAAGTCTAAAGCTTCGATACAGAATTTTTTGTATTCAACGCGGAAATCTTAATTAAAATAATCGAATTTTATTTTGTTTCCTGCCTGTGCTCTCCAATTATTTATTCTGTCACATGAATTGAATATCTTTAATTAACAATGTTTTCTTTCAATTTCATTCATTGTACTTGGATATTCCAACTTAAGAATCCAATAAATTAATTTGAAATAGTAAAAAACGAAGAAAAGTATTTAAATTAAAAAAAGGACGAATGAAAAAAATGCGAATTATATAATATTCATATTACAATTAAAACATGCTCCATTATACTTTGGGGCGTTAAACGTATTTATACGTATATATTTTTTTGTTGTAATTATGTAATATTCGGGACATCAAACATTTGAACTGAAAGCATTATTAATTGAATTATTTATTAAAAATGAACTGAAAAATAATTGCGCGAATTAATGTTAAATGGCGAAAGCACGTAATGGAAACGACATATAAAAATAATAATTAATGCACGTACGTGTATAAATGTATAATTATTTAATTATTCAAGTTTCAATCAATTTTAATTTATTTCATATATATATATTCTTTTTTTACTTGGAATTTGTTGTTCGACGTTGCAGTTGTAAAACATATTCGAGTAATGGAACTGCATATTTAATAATAATTTTATTCCACGCAACGAAATGGAATTATCGATTGAACTATAATTACAGAGAATTCATTCACTGTCTGCGTTGATATGATAAAATTGCCCATAATAATCCGCGATTATTTACTATACTATTATCTGAGTAACAATAGGATATCAAAGTTTTTGTTTATTTCACATTTTAATTACGGATTTCACATTGTTTGTCTATGAAAATGTGTATAGTCAAGCAAGGATACCTGAATTTTAGTGTAACGTAACATAGAATACGTTAAAATAAGGATGGATCACGTCTCATTCTTTTTATAGTAATTTGCGGACCGGAAGGAAACATTATTATATTAGAGAGGAAGGAGGAACACTTTCGCTCTATATTGATTTGTGCCAGAGGCTCCATTTACGAAGTGATGTATCACACGCGTTCGAGTTTCCACTTTCTTTACTTGGGGAATTCATATTTATTTTTTTTGGCAAAACTTCATATTAAAGTTTGTAAGATAACTTTCTTATACAATATGGTTTTCATGTATTAAAGTTCGGATTTATATTTAGTATTGGCTACAAAGTTAGATACAAAGAAATCGTTGGATAATACATTTAATTATAAATAAAACTAGTTGTATATATGTGAAAAACTGGTTTTATTCGTGTATTTCGACCAAAAAAATCAAACTAAGAAACTAACTGAACAATAGTGAATGAAATTGCATAAAGAATAAAAATCAGGAAAGAAGAACATGACTATAGAGAGATAGGTTTGTAATAGGTATACCACAAGGAAGCGTGTATATATTAGCTGAAACATTTGCTGATGATACTGAAATATTATCGTCTAATATAGGTCCAACATAAGCATCACATCACCTGCAAGAAATCCTAAACTTAGTGCAGGAATGGCTACTAAAATTGAGAATGAAGGTTAATGAATCAAAATTACTGCATGTTACCTTCAACATGTGAAAAGTCTACTGCCCACCAGTGACTATTAATGAAAAAATATTGCCGACAACTAATACAGTTAAATGGGTATGTATCTGGATAGAAGATTGGCCTGAATTTAAGTTCATGAAGCTCTACTGGCTACTACGAGAAGACTAACCAATTTCAAAAGACAACAAGCTATTGATTTATAAGGTAATGTTAAAGCCTCTTTAGACCTATGGAATACAGCTGTGGGGAAGCACTAGCAAGTCTAATATTGCTATTGTACAAATATTCTAATAGAAAAGCCTAAGAATAATGGTTGCTCCATGGAACATGATAAATCGGATGATACACGAGGATCTTCAAAAAGAAACATTGGTGGAAGCCCTTATGATATTTAATAGCAAAATAGGCCAAAATAGGCTAGAAAAATATACAAATGATTTAGCTACCAATATTCTTGATAATAGCTTAACAACTAACCGACTGAAGAGAAGTAATTTTCTGAATCTGCTAATGAGATTCACCAACTAAGGAGAAATTTCCAATATTAATTTGTCATTTATCAACCGTTAAACAATTTATTGAATGTTTTGTTATACAATAAATTATAAATAAAACAAAACAAAAAATATAAACAAAAATAAGACACATTGGTTTTGGGTGCATGTTGGATCCTTATAGTTGGGAAGGATTATAGGATTTAGAGGTTTACAAAATTTGTAGAGACAGGATACATTGAAGTCTTGTGAAATACATTTAAGGGGAGAAGTATCTACGGAGAAGATGAATATTTTTGGTTTTTGAATAGAAGTTATTCGAAGGGTTACGGAGAGTGTTGTTTGGATGGCGGATCTTGGTGAGGTTACGAAGGGAAGCACAGTTCCGATATTAAACTACCTAACTACATTAATTAAATAAATTCTATTTGTTCTTTGATATTTACCGAGTAATACTCCAGTCTGCTCTTGCCTAAAATGTATACATTTTAAACAATGCAACTTATTTCTAATTCAGATCTTGTCCAATAACATGAGACATAAGATTTCAACGAGTTTTAAATAGCTGTTAAAAAGTGTTAGTGTAGTTGGTATTTGTTATTAATTTACTGTAAAACAAAAAAAAATCCAAAGAAAATTTGAGTTTTTCTCAATACAATAAAGTCTTAATACTCCCTCTTCACAGTGCTATCAATGTATATTAAGTATTTCAATTAAGCAAATAACTTAAAACTAAATGGTTTAAATGTCTAATCTAGTATGAACTGCCTTAGCACTTGACTAGAGTCAAGAGATTGGACGACGTTTAACAATGTGTATAATACATAATATTTTTAATTATAAACAATGATCTTTTTTCCGGTTCATTGCTATTTTCAATAATTCCTCGATTAGTCCTGTATCAAATTGTTGAATTAATTGATTTATGAATTTCATTACAGAATGATTAAATAATTAACCAAAAATAATTAATTATTATTCTTATATCGTTTTATCGAATCACTTTGTATGAAATATCTTTTGTTTTCAAACATTTCTATTGGTCAGATATGATAATTTTGGTGGAAAAACACTTTCCGTATTTCCGGTTTGTTCAGTCATGCTTGACGTTAGTCAATAGATGTGGCGAAACTTGTCAATATCACAAACTCGTTCGTCGACGTCGAGAAGAAAAGGGGGAATATCTTTCTCGAACATAGAAATATTGGCCCGTCATATATGTTTTAAAATTCAATTTTATATATAAAAAAATGTAGGGATCTTCCAAATTTTGTAAGACAGAATGAAATGTTTAATATAATTTATAAAATGAGTTAAAATAGTGAGTTGTGCCATCATTCACGCTAGGCAAAGCTAATCCTCCAGTTATAAATAATCCCGCAAACGAAGCCCTCCGTTTTACTAGTCTCTTTCAACTCCAAAATACATATCTTTATATTCATTCCAATTCTAACATATGACTTCTTATTTCTTGAATTGACCTCCCTTTTCAATAATGTCCTTATTATAGGCGACTTAAATTTAAATAAGATCAAATTCCGCCACCTCTCACATTTCTTTTCTAATTATGACAATCTCAGCTTGTAATTTTCTTTCCTTTTTTCTTTTACAATCTTCTTTATAATAATTGGATTTTATAGAAAGAACTTTTTTTACTTTTTTTAGTATGCTTTTTATGTAAGATGCAAATTTTAAAGACCTCGGTTGTTAGCCCTTTGCCCCAATTTGGAACAATGAATGTGTTGAAATAAATAAATAATAGTGAGTGTTTTTTATACATAATATAAGATTTTGTAACTGTAATTTATATTATTTATTCGTGGCTATCACAATTAAAATAATTATTTATGTTATGTTATGTTATAAAAATATAACTAAAACAATTTAAATTTAGTAATAGTTCTCGTATTTTTAGTACATTATATAATAAATATAAAGGAACTAAAATATTTTCATAAAATAATTATAATTAAACTAAAAAATATAAACTGTTACAAATGGCTATAGACCATAGGCTTTCTGTCCCATCAATTAATATTTTCATAGTATTTTTTTTTGTTTGCAAAAATCACAATTACTCTTTTTATATTCAGTATAAAACACACCAATCTAAAAAACAATGAAACGGAATTGCTTGTCAAAAAACGGATTTTTTTTCTCGCTATATATTTGTTTAACAATTTTTTGTTGTTGTTCATCCGTTTCAATAATAAATCTGCACACAGAATAAATGGAAGCATCACATAAAATGCTTGCATTATTCAATGAATATTTTTTATTGTACACGAAAATTATTGCGGCGTTGCGGTTGAACATGCGAAATACCAAAATGCGATCATATTAGTAATCGACAAGTGACGAGGAATGTGATTGATTGATCATGAATTAGTCAGTTTTCAGGCTGCAATACACATGTTTCATACATTTTTAACATTCAGATTTAATACTTTCGAATAAAAAAATACAAATATGATAGGACAAAAAGACTTTGGACTGATAAAATAAATTGTGAATCAATAATTATATTTTGCATATGTAAGTTTATTCAAATGTGTGATTGTTTCTATCTATGTTATTATGTCACAACTATTTATTTATTTGTGGTAGACTGCAAATAAAAGTAAAACGTAAAACAATAGTATTTTAGTTATTTACTGTGAAGCATAATTAATAAAAATGTAATTAAATCTATTGATTCAATTTTCACTCACAAATATTGCATTTTATGTGTACAAATATTACTATTTCATGATGTAAATCAATTACTACAGTTATATATTGTGTTTAATACCGCTTTTGTTTTGATTTTGCACCCTACGTTCAAATTGAAACTGGATAGAGCTATATTGAATGCATATAATTCGTTATTTCAAGAAGGTAAAAGTGACATCTACCTAATGACGAAATAAAACATTCATAAATATTATTAAAAATAACTATAACTATCTATTTATATAAAAGAAATTAATTTCTTTAATAAATCACTATACTTGTACATTTTAAGGCAGAAATACCTATGGTCTATAGCACTTTGCAGCAAATAGTAATATTTTCCTTTTCCTTATGTTTCTATTATATTTAGTTTGTATTTTTCTTGTAATTAGTGTTGCAATAGATGTTATTATTATTTGTATATCTAAAAAATGTACATAAAGCTGCTAATTAACATTTTTTAAACATACAAATGCTGTACGTTCTCGATGCAAAAATTGTCCAATTCAATAGAAATGTGACATGCACATTACGTTAATTGAATACTACAATTATATATTTTATAATTGTATTATATAAATCGCAAATTTCAATTATAATTTAATTAAATCTGTTAATGGCGAAATATAGTATATGCTTATATATGCTGTATTAAATTTTAATATAGATTAATTCTTTTTTAGTGTACAAATTAAATGAATGTGCTAATGGGAATATTACTTTAATTTTCTTTATTTCGTAAATAAATTACTCTAATTGAAAATTATTCATTTATTTTTTATCAAGTGTATTACAATAATTGTAAAATAGTAGCTTACATTTTTATTTATAATATAATTGTTTAACTTTTATTTGGTTGCATGGTTCAAATCAATATTATACTGAAATTATTTAAAAGATTTAAAGTTGATCACTTTTAAATGCACCAAGTACCTTCAAATTACAAATAATTCATTAAACAATATTTAAAAGAACGCTGAAAGACAGTTGAAAATGTATTGGTTTCAGTATCTTGATCACTGATGGTGATGGGTGTATTATTTATATTTCAAGCAAGCTTTACCTTGTGACAACCATTTCAATACTGGGGTTGGTAGTCACAAAATTCCTCAATTAATTAAACCAATAAAAATTTACTTTTATAAATATTGGTAGTGAACATAGTTTAAAATACAAGAATTTTGAAAGGGGCAATTAATATTTGATAAGAGATACTCTTTAATAGAAATTTAAAAAAAAGTTATTTGTTACAACCAACCTAGGTTTTCATCTATTTGTGGAAAACATTTTTTTTGTGGTCCAAGAATCCAAAATCCGGTTACATACTGAAATCAAACAACTCCAAGACCATTGTCTGCTCTAACTTGCGGGATCTACAGGATCGTGGAATCATTACTGGCTTCACTGAAAGTGCTCCTCCTAAACTTACAAAACAAGAAGTAACAAACCATCGCTTTCCTGCGTGTTAACTAGGGTTAATCACAGATACATACATTGGCCAACAGCTGAAAGGCATGGGTTTTGCACAAAGGTTTCTCCTATTGAAATAAACACTTCCCAGTGTTGGAAAGCACCCCTCCAGCTCCGAATCCTGTGCCTTATGCGATAAGCCAGGAGTCCACGCACGCTACGAACACCTGTCCCTAACAATGTGAGGTGCATGAAATTGCAGCTGAGGTGATGAAATTGAAGTAGCAGCTTCCTCCGAAGAGTCGAGGACCATACTGCGGTATCTTCTAGGTGCCCGAGTAGACCTACGGAACCTATTAAAGGAATCCGCAATGCAAAAATTAAACAAAAAAACTGCTGCCAAAAACGGTAACTAAATCAAAGATCTGCGAACCTACGACTATCTAAATTATATCACGCAACTAAATTCTCCAGATAATACTGACAAGATTCCTATTTTGCAGCGTTTGAAGAGGTTCTACTGACAGCTTTTGAATCGACACACATGTTTGCTTTAGTGGCAATCATCTATATATCGTGAAGTTTGTTATGGACAATCACGAACAAGAATTACCCACTAGCCCTATCAATTGTACTGCAAAAACATTTATAGTAACTAGCTCGTTGGATTAGCAAAGCTCTGCAACCAAATTTCATAAATTCTGTTTTTAATTTAATCTAATCCTTAGCTCACTGGCCCAATTTGGAACGGAAAAGATGTTGAAATAAAAAAAAATATAATTTTAAATAAATTTAAAAAAAAATAACTAAAGGCTTGTCAATGGTCTATCGACTATGGTCTTAAGTAAACATAAATAATAAAGAAAGTAAATGAATGAAATACACTAGAAGAGAAAAAAAGAAATCTTCTGGGAAAGATACAATTATAGAGAAAATAGGTACTGGTAAAGGCTACGTGTGGGACTCTTACATTTTAGAAGGGTTATTAGATTTTGAGGGCAGAGAATTTGGAGGCAGAGGATCAATTAGAATCTTTGGAAATACATTTAAGGGAAAGGGAGAGGTATCTAGGTTTAAATTATTTTATTAATTTATTTATTGATTCATATATAATAGATATTTAGTTGTTAATTATGGGTTTATATTATACTTTTATTGCAATTGTGTACTGTCCCGATTTTACTAATGGAAATTCACTCTAATCTTTTTTTTTATGTTTGTATTGGCTTCTGGGTTAATTCATCGAAACAATTTACTAGGACTTTATATATTTATGAAATATACAGCAATAATTTTGATCATTCAAATACACATTACGAATAAATGTGATTGTGTGCGAAAGAAAGTACGTTTAATCAAATCAAAATATACAAATTTGCATGAGCGGAGAAGGCTTTATTGAAAATTTTTATTCCCTGCTTGGCTGACTTTTATTGCAGATCTCTTTGAAGCTTTATGAGAGCATTTCGAATGCGCACTTCCGCCGACTTATTAATATGCAATAAGCAATAACCGATGTCATCTTTACAACTTCCCACCCATTCCTCACTATTAAACGTATGTTTGAATGTAAAAAAAGCAGCCCTGAGAAAAAGTTATGTAAATTTTTGTGTGTTTTATTGATTATTTTATTTTATTTTTTTCAGGCGATTGCAGACTTGCTCCTGGGTGTATTCTGCATGCCGTTCACCCTTATAGGACAACTGTTGAGGAACTTCATCTTCGGTATAATCATGTGCAAATTCATAGCGTATTCCCAAGGTGAGTGCATCCTATCTAAATCTGTGTATCTAACAGTTCCCGGAGTCCCATCGATTTTTAGCTAACTTCCCTTCCTACATACTTAAATGAAAAGTATAGTGTGCATATTACATAAGACTCGGAACACGTAGATCGCGTTGTTTCTTATAAAAAGGAATATTATCAATCTTTAAATGGTGGCTGCTTTCTAGAATCATTGCCTTTCCCCGGGCCTTTAATAAAACTAGGGGCTTTATGGCCCTAAGGGTGCGTGGGCGAGGCGCTCGTAAAAATTAAATTTGCGAGCTCTTCGCGGAGAGAGAAAGTGCGTTCGAAGCCCGGAATTCTCCCACTGAATAAGTTATTCCCGTGGGATGACGCTCCGATGGAATCTTGTATACACAAACCGCTGCTTTCTTCTTCCTTCTTCTTTTTACTTATCTCCTGGTTATATATTTCAAAAATCCCGGCAGCTAATATTCTCATTTTTTTTTCTTTAATATAAAGAAATGTATTTAAGTCCCAACACAGATAGAATATGAATGCTTTTGTCCTGTTAATATTTTATTTCGACTCGGATTTTGCGAACGTTGATTGCATTAGATTTAACGCCGCCCCGAGGAATTCCCTCCAGTTGTTTCGTGTTTTGTGTGCAGAAGGACGCGCGATGGAGCAATTAATTACACTGTAATTTGTATGATCTGGAATAATTTAATCTTAAATTGGATTGTAAACTATTTACTTCTTGAACTCACTGTATAAATATATCTCCAATCGCCCTGGAGACTGAAGAAGATTCTAAAACGAAAGCGAACTTGCAATTTCATTATCTTCATTCAACGTTCATCAACTCAAGAAGTACACATTTGCTATTTACGTAATACTGTGTATTATAAAGAAAACTTAGTTTAAACTAATGTATTCAATTATATAACATAAATATAAATAATAATACTTTTGATAGAAAATATTATTTTTTATTATTATAAAATAAATGGTAGAAAATAAATATATTTAAATATATATTGTTTTAAAAATAATAAATAAAAATAAGGAGGAAAGACTTACGTCAATAGCCATTTGGTCACATTTGTGACTAATAAAGTTTATTATTATTATTAAACAAAAATTTAAAAAAAATACATTTATTGCTTCAAAATATAATGTGAAATGTATATTCATATAGATAGGAAGTAATGTCAAGGGTTAGAATCTATTATATAAAGTAGAGGAATTGAAGCTTATAAGAAAAACATTCAGTTATTAAATAGATCAGTATATTGTGGTATGATGAATTGCCCGTTGTACTATTATTTTCTAACTTGTTCATAACACTTATATCCTGAAGATTATATAAATTCGTTTTTTGATTCAATAAATATTAATGTTCTAAGCAAACAAAATTTAACAACCATTTTTTTACTATATGTCATTCTCATCTATTTAATAATTATGGTTAAATAGAAACTTGATTTATTATGAAGATTACGCAACTTGTGTCTCTTTGTCCAACTTCCTCAATTCCCTTATATTAAGAATAGAGTTAATCATACATCAAACTTGTTGCACTTCTCAAACATTGATAGTTTTGCTGAATTTATTAATTATAATAGGTGTCGTGTTTACTCCAAAACGAAAAAAGTGAGGATATTATTGAGTCAATCTGTTAAATCGATTGAACCCTATTCATTTTGGGACAATTTATTCATGACAAAACCATTTTCATGTGTTCGTTCATAATGCATCAACGAAAGCTATCGATTTTAAATAGCGTTTTGTAATAATGGAGAAAACCGAAGTGAATAACTGCACATATGAAAGAAGTTCATTCACATCACTATAAATTCCATGAATATAATAGAAAACCACGCTCGCTTTTCCATTACGTTGCACTTTAGCCATTCATCAAATTCTGCATTATCCATCTAATATAAATATAGATAAATCGAGAACATTTAAAAGCTATTCTCTTGAAATAAGTAAAAATATTAAACAAAGAGCGGAAAGACTGCTATCCTTTATAACAGATTAATGCACTTATTTCCCACTTATTTTTCAATAATTTGTACATGGTGGAACCATAGTCATACTACTGGAAAATTATAAAGATATGCTAGATCCAAAACTCAACCTTAACACCTATTTCAAAGAACTCAAATCCAAAATTAAGACAAGATCCCGTTTCCAATCTCTAACATTCCGTAGTTCTGCATACGCTTTTCGCCTTCTCTCACAATGCCGGAACTCTGTCCTGAAAAGTCTCTCCGTGTCAGAGCGTTCCTCCATCGTATCCTCACCAAGATCCGCCATCTAAACAACTCGTTCCACCCTTCGAATGATTACTGTTCCAAAACCAAAATTGTTCCAGTCCTCGATAGGTACCTCTCCCTTTCCCTTAAATTTAGCTCAAAAGACTCCAAGGTATCCTGTCTCTCCAAATTTTGTATCCCTCGCAATCCATCAACCCCTCCTAAATATAAGTACCCCAAACTAACCCTATTCTATCTATTATCCTTATAATTATGACCCTTCCCTTTCCCAAAGGCTGCCTTTTTTGTATAATGATTATTTTATCTCCTTCTTGTTCATTTAGTTTCTACGTTGTACATAATATTCATGGACGGAAAGACAAATGGTCGATAGCCCTTTTACCTGCATTTATTATTATTATTATTATTATGTTTGGTTTTATGTTTAGAATTATATTTTATTTTTAGAACTGAATAATAAATTATATTATATTATTTAATAAAGATATGCAATGAATACAACTTTAATATATTTTGTATGTATTTTCAATCAACTTCTATTGATAGATTATTTGTTACATAAAAATATAATATATATATAAGCAATAAAATCTAAACGTATTTAGCAATTATGTTCTTCAAAGACTTATCAAAAATATATTAACTAATTGAAATAACTCAAATTTATAATTTCTCTAAATTTTATAAAAATAATATTTATTATATGCAAATAAATATGAAACTTTCAAACAAATTTTCTATTACTATTGGACATAGCGTTGGATTTATTGGAAAACAATCAAATCAGAAATATTGTCGAATGTTTCAAATATAGTAGGAATAGGAATATAAAATAGATGTGCGTCCTCTATTCATTGTTTCTATTATGATTGTTCAATGTTCTGAAGCAAATTTATGCGAAACGGCGACGCCGTAAATTTATATATCTTGGATATTATAGCAGACTTGCATGTAGTCACATGCATTTCGGCATAAGGAAAATGGCATAAAATGAGATTTATTTATAAAACAAATATTTGTATACTGATTATTGTTTTCTATAATATTTAGTACGTTTTCAAATTATCATACCGAAATTTGACTTATCGAAGCTGCATTATTGCAATTTCAATCAAAATCTTTGTAAAGAATCGTGTAATTGTTAGTTCAAATATAATAATATGTCAATGCAAATAAGTTTATCCAAAATATAAATATTTTTGCATATGAAAATATAGAGGAAGGATTATAAGTTTGGAGAGTTGCTTTCAGTTAATAGCATTGAGCTGTATAAGGAAATGTGAAACTAACTTGGAATAACCAATTATTAGTTTATAAAGTTATTTTGAAAACAATTGTAGGAAATACAGGTTTTGGTGAAATTCCAACCATTGAAATACGAAACCCAAATCGAAACGCTGATCAATAATTATGAGCAATTCTTATTTTTTGTTTGTTTAATGGTTAGTAAATAAAATTTTAAGTTTTCATTTGGCAGAATAGTCTGGTGGCCCAAGTTGTACCAATAAATATGTTTAAATAATAAGTATTTATAAAATATAGAAATCTATGAATATTTATAATATACTTTAAATTATGTTATAAATTGAATAGAAATTATAGATATTTCTTGTAGATTAAATGTAGAGCAAGGATTCAAAGTTTCAAGAGTATTATTCAGGTAGTAGCATTGAATTATATAAGACAATGTGTAATTGATTAATTATTTATTTATAAACTTATTGTAGAGAATACAAGTTTTGGATTAATTTTGATCAAATCGAAATATTGTGAAATAATTACAAGCAAATTATTATTTTTATTATTTCAGAATTAGTATATGATTTTATGTTATTATGAAATAAAACAATTTACTAATTTACGAATTACATTTTTAAAGAATATACCACAGTAATTTCAAGATAATATATAGTATACATTAAAGTAAAATTGCTTTAAATTGAAAAGAAGTAGAGGTGTAATAAAAAAAAGCATATACAAACAGCATTTTTGTTGGCTAACAATGAAAACACTGAATTTCATTATATTTTGTATAAATATTTCCGCTGCTGCTATGAAAACACACTTTTTAGTTAGTTTCATCCCTTTACAGAGTACGCGAAAAAAGACGCTTTAAATAACGAGCGAAACTAAATTACATTAGTTTATTATAATTACGATGACAAATGTACATATAATTTTCCACGTAATATGTAAAAAGTATATAAATATTCGTATTGTATAACACGTTTATATAGTTAGTTTTGTTAGTTAATTCATCAAACAGAATGCATTTTTTGCTGCAATTCTCGTTTTTTTGTTTGTAATTAATACTGTAAAGTGAATTTGTTGGAAGCGTGATTGTTTCCGCGGTGCATCAACCCTAGGAGAACAATATGCAACCGGCGCCCGGAAGCATAAATAGGCGGACATTACTTTTACGCAGAAAGTATCTAATAACGTCCAATTATTTTTAATGATCACAACAAGACTTAAAACTACCGAACGGGGTGGATAGAGCTAGAAATAATAACGAAAACCAAACCTGGTTGCAGTTTCACCTGTACAGAAAGTAATACAGTATTCATACACTTTTTTATTGTTATTCTTGTACTCTTAGCACAGCTTGAAATATGGCTGTTATAAATGGCGTGTTTCGGTAATTTATAACTAGTGTACACTAAGCGAATTAACATTTTTGTTCGCGGTTGCCCGAATTTATTACGAAAACAGCGGCCAAAGCATATTTATCACGTGTCAGATTTATTGTTAAATGTTGGGTGTAAATGTGGTAGTTAAATGGAAATTACAAAAAAAGATGTTTCTCATTTCAAATAAAAGTTATATTATTTCGAAAAAGAAACTCAATTGAATTACTTTCAAATTATCTGATTTAATTATGAATGTTCCGACTAAAATAACAATATTATGTTGAAAACTAGAATATGTTTATATTTAGACTCAAGTTTATACTTATTACGATATTTTTATAGTGTTGTATTGATTTAATTTGAGCAAAACCTAATAAATCGCTAAATATAGGTCAAAATATATAAATTTAGAAGAAACGTTTTTCTTCTCGCTAAAAATAAAAGTGCCTGGCATTATCTTAAAAAATCAAAGAGAAAGTTCGTCAAAACATTTTTTTTTATAAATTAAGTAAATCATCATTAATTTTAAAAACAAGAAATATCGCGTATTGACATCAAATTTGTTCTGATATTTTCTTCAATATTCATTTTTAAATTTTCTTCTTTGGAAAATATTTATTTTTAAATAATGTATTTTAATTGTAAAAAAAAGAAATACTTTCAGTTTTCATATTTATTTTATAATTCTAAATATAATTGTGTAGGTATTTATTATAAAAATTCAACTCAATTCCAACATAGATGAATCGTTATTGCTTAAAACCTCCCTTTTCGATCTAGGCATCTTAAATTTAAATAAGGCACCTCTCCCATTTTTTTCTAATTTTGATTATCTTGGTTTGAAATTTTCTTGTTTTTCTTATATAATTTTCTCTTCTTTGCAATAACTGGATTTTATAGAATGCACTTATTTTCTTTTTTAATGATTTCAATGTAAACCATCCTATTCCAAAACCAAAATTGTTCCTCTCCTCGGTAGATACCTCTCCTTTTTCCTGAAATTTATTTCAGAAGATTCGAATTTATCCTTTCTCCAAATTTTGAATCCTTCGAAATCCTATAACGCCTCCTATTGTCCTTTCTCTGAGGAAAGTATTTTAAGTTAGTTTATATTTTATTTGCGTATATTTAAGTTTACTTAAACTGGCCAATTCCTTAATTTACAAAAGGAATTTAAATATATAATAAGTTCGTCAGATTAATTAACTTAGTTTACTTAAACTTAAAAAAACATAAATCTGATGTGGATCGTAATATTTTTTAACTTATTCAATGAAATTATTATTAATTATAACATATTTTATATATAAAAAATTATTACTTCAAATTTAAATAAGAATAATTCAGTTGAAAGTGGAAAACATTTCGAATTGGATCGTGAAATGTGTACCGGAAATATATAGTAACCACGAAAATTTGCGCTCAAGTGGATGGATCTAATTTCCGGCAACAAACTCGGGTGTTAGGTAAATACGCCCACGCGTTGCTCATTTTGAGAGGAAACAACAGTAGGAGTCAGTCCTTTCAGGAAATGGCTGTGTTTGCACCTACGACCAGGGCTTGTCGAGCGAGAGCAGGACTTTTCGCCCTGTTAATTTCGAAACTCTCCCTGTAAGAAAGCAGAAGGTATACTTATCACATTACAAAGGAAGCAGTGTCATTAGCGACGTGCCTCGATTATGCAATACAAAGTTACACGAACTTTGCAATTAAAACGATGGAAACAAACACATTAAATTTCAAATAAAATGTTTAGAAATACCTACACAAAACAACTAATATTCTTCGTAATCTAATACGCTTTAAATACTATTAATTAGATTAAATATAAGCAAAGACAAATTTAGTATTTGCTTTAACAAGATACAAATGTTTACAACTCTCTGTGTGAATTATTACTGCTTTTATTTTATTTTAATTGATAATTAAAAAAACAATTTAGTACATCAATCCGCATAATATGAAACTGATCTTATTAGGGTCATTAATATTTTTTTTTATATATAAAATATAATTATTTGAAATCCGGACAGATCGAAGCAGTGCTAAGCTTGTTTCTGCATTCATAGATATTTTTTTATTTAACCAAATACAGCACTCCGTTCAAATAAATTATATGTTATCTACTTGAACCTCATAGATAATAGACAAGAAATCATAAATTTATCTAATTATTATTTATTTGGATAGAAAAAATGCATAAGAAAAATAAATAACATTTAATTACTTTGAATAATATTTTGTTTAGATTATAATAATTTGAACGACATTATATAATTAATATTAAGATCTCAGATAATCTAATAAAACTGTTAAGAGACAATTAAATAATTCCTCGGTATATTTTAGATTGCCAAGTTTTCCACGAAATAATAATCTGTAGGATTATATTTCTTTATAGTAAAACTCTCTACGCCTTTTCCTTTTGTCACAAGTTTGGTCCACATTCACATCTGCTTCATTTTTGTCATTAGTATTCAGGACTGAATTTCAACTAATGGAGGCAAACATTTCTTCGAATCTGCACAATCTCGAATGCTGTATGAATATGGTCTAATTCGAGGCAGCAAAAGGGAAAGTGGAAATGGTTATTAGTTGATTTTGATAAGGGCTGTAAAGAGAAGCCGGAAGTGCTTTAGTAGTGAAAGAATACAAAAAAATGCCCGAGGGAAGGATTTTATGGTCTCTCGTGCGTAGTTGGCTGAAAGTGCCATAGAAAAAAAGGAGAGCTAACAAAGACTTGATTTAACAGTCATCATTGTGCTTTCCACGTTATTTCTTTCGGTCATCTGTTTAGCTGACATCTGACAAATCCAAATACAATTGAGCGCAATGTAGAGGAAAGAACATTTCTTCCTATATTCCAAGTAACTTAATTATGTAATAAATAAAAGATTAAATAGATTAAGTTAACTGAAATTAGTAGACTTATAAGGGGCATATTTCGGTTCAATGGGCCGTGATTTTTGTGACGTTATAATCAAGTTACTTCGTTACCGAGAAGTTTCTTAATAATGAAACCCTCCAAAATATAAGTATTATCGTATTATTTGATACTTAGAAAGACTTTCTTTTCGTTTATTACGAGTTTTTTTCTTTATTTCTCTTTAATTAAATATTGTTTTATCTATTCTAGAACAATAGATGCAAATGCAATACGTGCAATTTAATTTTTATAAAAGTTAATATTGACATCTATCAAATTTTGACACTTGATATATTTCAATATATTGAAATACACCAGAAGTAAACTTCTATCGATTTGTGAAGTCCGGAATAGTTATTACTATTAATTTCTTCAAATATAATGAAAACCTGAAAATATAACTTGGTTTACCACTTCATCCATAATTATGGACTAATCCTAAAATACATCTTAATCTACCTAAATTTGAGTGACTTCTTTGTTTCATTTAGTTCTTGTTGCCTAGGCACTGATCTTACGCTCATAAAGAGGTCCGATTGTGAAAAAAATAATTTAATTTTAATGAAACATATTTCAATTATGTATGTTTAACATAATAAATGATCTCTATATTCGCCTTGCTCACAGCAAATATTTGATCTGTGGAAAACATATTGTTAATGCTGTTAGAAACTACAAGTTAAATCATTAAGTCCAGACCAACTAATTGTCTTTTAATTAAACAAACCTACAGTTTTAATTCGTTTATAACGTTTTTGCTAACACACGAACATTCTCGTACCATTACATTGTAATTCACCCTTAGATCTTCAGCCTCGGTTAGAATTAATTCCAACGTAAAACGATACCACCGAATTCATCTCTATGCGATAATTATTGTCGCTTTGTGTCAAAGCAGACTTCCAATAACCTATATTCAACTGCTGCGAGTAATTTATGTACATCGGATTTTTTGCACTCAGAAGCAATAACGCTTAGACAAATTGCTTCGGCACTTAGCATCTAATTGCTATCGTTATTTCCGGTCGCTCGTACACAAAAAACGCTCCCCATATGAAGCACTTTTGGCCAATAATCCCATCATTATTCAAATAAAATGTAGAAGTTTCTAAATTAAAACTGGAGATTTTTTGCTAATATCGCTAATTGCGTTGCTTCAATGGATGGGAACGGAAGTTGTTAAGAGTTTTTGGTGGCCACAAGTGCGTGAAGTATCCAAGGAAATATACGAAAGTCTGCTTTGAGCACGAAAACACTTTCAAAGACTTTCCTGTACTACATTAAATGTTTATATATTTTTACGAAAATCGACGATAAACGTACATATTTCAAAATTAATAAGAGTACAACTGACGTACATTCATTACAATAGAAGTTTTCATAAATGTTTTTATAGTTTCCATTTCTTTGTTATTACATAATACAATTCTAATACTTTATGTGATAATTACGTGCGTTAATCTTTTTAGTATGAATAACGAAAGTGCATTAATATAACTAGAGAAATGAAAATAATTATTAATTTATTTGCATGGAAGTGCTTGTTCATATTTCAGCCGTTTGTTGCATTGTTAATTCATACGCAGAACTAATAACAATATATTTATAATAATGTGAACTAACGCCCATCTTCCATATGGCAATTCTATTATGCTTGTCCGCCGTATAATTCCGCGTCGACAGAACTAGATAATTCCGAGTTATACTTTAATTAATTTTCATTCAGCTCTCTCACTAGAATTGCATTCACCCAGCTTACATATCTCTTCCTTACTCTATGTAATTAAAGGTAAATACTACAGTTTGCTATAATTCGCTGCTCCTGTTTATGTAGCATGAAGATTTGTTAGTTCTGAAGATAAACATGTGTGTTTGCTTGCACCGGTGTCGTAGTTCAAAGTTCAAAATTATGTTCTGTTTTATAACGTTAAAGAAAAAAAAAGATTAGAATAATTTATTAGCAAGAACAATTTCTTAATTAGTTACTTATCTATTACTTAATTATTCTTTATGTAATTCATTTAAACATCTTTATTCTCGAGTTCAACAATTTATAATATTTATTTTTCTTTAAATGAAATTAGTAATATTTACTGTAACAGTCACAGAGAAAAATCTGAATAATAATAATGAAATAAATAAAAATCATAAATTACAAAGAGTAATTGTCAATAGGTTTATTTACAAAAATGCATTTATTTCTCAATCAAATAATACTAAACGATATTTCAATTATAGAATATAGACATATTCCAGTTTCTTCTCATGTATATTATTTGTTGTTATGATAGGGGATTTGCGTCGATTAAGAAAGAAAAACTTGTGTGTGTAATACTTATAATTTAACTCGATATACATCAGGGGCCGCTATCTCTATACTGTTACATTACAGAGTGACTTATGTGATATGTGTTGTTGGTTGGATCAAGCAAGCTTCTATTACAATTCTAATATTACTTAATCATTTTATAATTTTAGTGTAATATTTTCATAAAGATATTCTTATAATTGAAATTGGTAAAACAAACATTTATTTAATAAAAATAAATAAAATATTGTTGTAATTTATATTATTTTTTTAAATTTATTAATTATTTCATAAATGTATTATTTTATTGTGAAGGTTATGCTTACAACATTCAAGGATTTTGATATTTTAGAATTATTTAAAAAATATTAAATTTGAGTTACGGAAAGCATGGAAGTGACGTAGAAAAATCTCAATTTAATATTAGATGTTTTAGAAAAGTTTTGATAAATGTGAATTGGATATCAATTAAAGATCGATGAGAATCCAAACGTATTTTTCAGAAGGAAGTTACATGATTATTTTTGAAAGTAAAGAAAAAGGAATGCGGTGGTGCAGGTAATACGAAATAGATTGGGAAATTGCGATTTCTCATCAAGCGAACTTTTTCTTATTTATTGCTCTCTTCATTTTTATTATCTCTTTGATCTGGTAAATATAATTTGATATTCCTCAAATTAATGTATATTTATTTTTATTTGATTATAATTTTTATTAGCATGAAATCTATTATTTAGAACATTTATATTATTATTTGTCCTAGTAGCTTAATTAATGCTTCTATATTGTATTCAACAATTATTACGATAGTACGGCTTCGATTAGTAAGGATTCATTATCCGATTTGGAATTTGGAATTTAACAAAATACGGATAAGTTCTATAAATCAGTGCATAGAATTAAGTTATATATACATAGTGGCTACTTCTCGAATGGTTAGTGTCGCTCATATGAAACTTGAAAAATAGTAGATCAATCCTAGTCAGTCAGTAGGTTCTTTATACAGACCAAAAATACCCTGTCAAAGGATGTAAGAGCAATAAATCATAGCACATCAATATATCAATGTCTATTATATTACAGCCAAAAAAATTTGTAATAATTAATATGTTCATAAAATCTATTGGAACAGTTTGTGAACTTGAAAATGTACAAACATCGCTTTGCAGTCAAGTTTCTATCTTTGTGATTCATGCGCTTTTATTTAAATCTGCGGTTTGTACAGTTGCAAAAAGAAAATGTATGTATAAGATATTAATAAGTCATATTATGCCAGGTATAACTGTACTTATTTCCAATACAGTATTCTTGCAGTACACGCTGTCCTTAAATATGATGGATTCAAACAAAAAATGGATAGTCTGAGACTGATTGCTATAAAAAAAACGTTTCTTTCTCGATTGTAAATACTACAATAGATCACTCAAACTCGCAATTATGGATATTTCAATTATGACGTATATTTATGTTCGTAATAAGTTTTGTCCGTCAAATGAGTATATTTTTTTCATACTTTAACTCTTTTAAAGAATTCAGAAACAAATATTATACTCAAAAATATCGATAGCGAATTGAACAGAAATGTTTGTTAATTATTAATTTATTTATATGTGTGTATATATGGAAATGTGCTAATGTGAGGTTTTTAGTAATTAATAGCATAGCTAATGAATGAAAATGATCAAACTATTGTAAATGTATTTATATGTGAAAAAATATATAGAAGAGAAGAAGTAAAAAGAATTAGATAGTATGGTGCTGTGTTGCTACTATCAAGAATTAAGGTCTTGTTTATTGATAATTGTGTACTATTTTTGAAAGTCCGCCCTGCGACTAGGCCTAAAGGGTTAAATGCCTGGCCGTTTTGTATAAGTTTAATAATAAAGTACAGTTTCTTCTTTTACTAATAAAAAGTAGCACCCTTTCATTATTTGTATGAATTCCCGTAATATGGGTTAGAGTAGGGTCTGTTACACTATATTAGTTCATTTTATTATTTACAATTTGTATGTTTTTTTTTTATAGTAAATTAAATTGAGTTTATTTGCATCTGTAATAGTGTCGATAGGCATAAACATTAGCTTGGGGATTTGTAAATTACAGGCGCGAATTAGTTTCGAAGGCACGTCGCAGCATGAATTCGCTGTCCGGGGATTAATAATAATAGTGCGTCCCAATTTCGGGTTTGGAAATATTCTAGGATAACATCGAGCCGACGATGTGGATGGTCCTCTCATCTGGACGATCCTCAGAAGAAACCGTATTTCGTACAAAATAAAAGCTCACTCACTCACTCGGCTACAGTGGTCACGTTTTCGGGATCTCCATTTATCCTGAATTTATATACAAACACACCTAAGTTTCCACCGGTGAGCCGCTTTATATTTATATACCCGTGTATGCTAAAAGAACAGATTCTGCTTTATTATTATTTATGCCTTGACCAGGCTGAAGGAACGAGGTTTGGAGGATTTCTGGCGCGCAACCAGCGAAGAAAAAGAAAGGAGCGCGCCGGAATAAGAAGCAGAAGAGGAACAAAAAATAAACGTATTAAATTTGGCCTTGCTTTTCCACTTGGAAAATTTGATGTAAGAGGGGAGAAAAAACTAAATAAACATGGCTAGGGTAAAAAGAACACTAGAAAAACGTTGAGGAAAACCGAACGGGAACGCAGAATAAATGTACGAGCCACGCAGAAATTTCAACACGTTCCTTTCTCGACTTCCAAACAAGAAAATTCTCATTTGTACGCCACTTTTTTTTTGTTTGTCAAATCTTCCAACAATCAATAGTTTAATCCGAGTTTATTCAGTTTATACATTTATCAATATTTTTCTTATATAAATCCAATCAAGATATTATTTTGCATAACATTTTGCTTGTTTTTGTTACATTTATTATACTTTATTTATAACATAAATGTGGCTTCTTAAGTATATTATAATTTAATATATGAACAATGAATATTTTGATATGAATTTTCTATATACACACAAAAAAAATACTAATGTAATTTTATCATATAGAAAAAATATTAGGGCAGAAAGACCTCGGTCGTTAACCATTTAGACCAATTTGGACGAATGTTGAAATATTTATAAAAAATATATTAAAATACAGATAAATTAACAATATATATTTTTACAATAATATTCTAACAAAAGACACAAAAACAAAAATTAAATAGCTGTAGATCTCTTACAAAGGGCTACAGTATTTCTGCCCATTTTTAAGTATATTTCACATAATTAGTTTGTGCTATAGTCACATGAAATTTTTTAATTAAAGTTTTTTTTTAATCGAATAAAAAATATATTAGACATTAAACTGTTATAAAATTCCGATTAAAAGAACGAAAGAAAAGAAATTCAACCCTTGCTAAAAATAAATCTATTAATT
>JAFMTC010001604.1:74591-85698 GCA_018845635.1 Nicrophorus orbicollis | reverse complement strand
GATATAATATTCTGGTCACGGTTTAATGTTGTATAATATATACGGAAATAAGATATGCAAGTCATTTTTTTAAGTCGTAAAGTGCGTGAAATATAATTAGGAACGTAGAGATTTTGAGTATGTTTTGCTTTAGTAAAACATCTAATCCCGGGCGACGTTCGAAGCGATTAGCATTCGCTCCACGTGCTGTCCCATTCAGACCGGATGGAAGAAACGGACGATATTGCAGGGAAATACGATTAAAGCAGCACTTCCGGTCCTTGAAAAATTTGCGGATGAGAAGGAGCGGTAGCGATCCGAGGCCGTAATGGAAATTAAACTGAAGTTTGCACAGTTTCATACAATTAGCGTGGATTGCTTTTGCCTTTGATAAATCCACTAAGTCAATGCCGCATTACGTTTGCTACGAATTTCAGCTGACATCACGTTGCGATGCATTTTATGCATGGAATATTGCTGATATGCTCTTACTCCAGTTTTGAATTAATTGCATTTAACTTTCAAGAACTGTGTCTTGTCAAATGGAAATTATGTTACTACGTCGCTTTTATAATATTAATTATACTTAACGCTAAGGTAATATAAATAATAATAATTATGTACGCACAAAACGTTTTCATCCAAAACGATAATACGGGTCAGGTAAAATCTAAACGAGTTAATCAAAAATCCTGGTTAGACGTTCACACTTTACGAACGTGCCTATTTCGAATTATGTGTTATTAAAATGCATGGAAAACTCATAAGCCTGTAGTTTACTCCTTTTCTCAAGTACGAACTTACCAGCAAAGCAAATCGTTTACCAATATTCATTATATAATATAAAACACATTTTATTAACTTTTTTTTAAATATAAAGTTGGTCATTTTTAAGTTGATGAAAACATTAAATAGAATTCTAATATATAAAATAACAATAATAAAATAAGTAGTACTCTATATAAAATACTATTAATATTAATAAATTTGCTTAATGTCCTATTTGTGATAGATTGTGAGTAAATAAATGATATACAAAAAAAAATAATATTAATAATCTTAGGATGAAATATTTTAAACAATTTCAACAAATTAACAGGGAATACACTTTTCTTTGTAGCCTCCATTTCTTCATTGCAATCTGTAATATGGCAATAATTAATTATTTTGAACTATTAAAAAACAAAGTAAACAAAATGAACGATGAGCGGAATGATTTCCCATCGGAAATCAATCTATAAAATAATATAACGAAATTTTAATGTTAATAAAATATAACAACTAAAATAAATATTAGTTTTAACGGAAATATCAATTAACAACAAAATAGATAAATAAAAATAAAATAAATGTAATGAATCTATTTTTTTTATATTTGTTGGAAAAATATATTATATTTTAATAAAAATAAAGAAAATAATAAGTATTTTTGTTATTCATATTACATATTATATATATTTCATGTTTGTTAATAAACTTATTGTAATTAATTTAATGTTAATATAAAAATAATATAATTTTTTAATTGAAAGAATGTAAACAGATCATTTAGAATGAAAGTTGTCCTACTTGGAAAAGAAATTAAATTAATGAAAAAGAAAAACGTACGGAAACCTAAATCCAGTTGAATCAAAGGAAGTAAGGAAAAAGAGTAAATCCAGAGCGATTATTCGCCGAGAAATATATCTGGTTCAGTAAAAATCGACGAGAGAAAACTCCGAAAGTTTCCGCAAGTTTTCCTCTTCTCCCCCCACGCTCGAATGCAACCGCAATAATAATAAGTTGCGCATCGATCGGTCTCACCTACAAAATAATAAAAATTCTATTATTATACATTGTTATTATTATTTTTATCATGATTTCCAGTTTGGAAAAATTGAATCCCGGCGCATCCACCAGAATATAAAGTGCTTAATTGACCTAAAGAAACATAATTTATGTTCAATTCGTATTTGCGTGTTGTTGAATGCATAGGAGAGGATTACGTAAAAACTGTGGACTTATGGGATTTCCTCGAGATTCTGAAAATTTTCTGCGTGGTAATTGTCAAATAAATGCGCAGTCGACATTTCACAAATGCAAATGCTTAGGTTGTCTCTCCTGGATAATATGGAATGTATTTACAAGGATTCCGATACTGATTTAAATTCACTGGGTGTAAAAATGTACTGTATTTTACGGTATATTTCTTATTAGTTTTCTTTTTGTTCTTGTTGTTGTTCAGTTATTACGGTGCTATTCATTAAAAAGGCTGCCGAAGAAGAAAATTCGAGGCTGCAGGTGGGAACAGTTGGCCAGAACGTAGGGAAGAAAACCTTCACCCAGTTTCGCATTAATAGCGCACACTTTCCGCGTCTACGCTTATTACGAGCCGGAAAAGTGTTTTTCCTTTAAAGCCGTTTAATCACAGCTGCAGCGATTTTAAGCTATCCGCGAAAAGCATACCCAATCCAATTAGCATTTCGAGTGAATCCGGAGTAATTGCATATTCATGCCGTTTTGCATACGCGAATCATCATATTGGAGATACAACAATAAATATACACGTTTACGCACTTCGTGACGCACGACAAATATTCATAGCATTGCGTGTTTCTTGCAATCAGTATTACATGAATAGTCAATTCGATTTCTCTTAATAATAACTAAAAAATTCTTAACTAATTGTACAAATAGTTAAACGTATGCAAAAAAGAATTTATGAGGATTTTCACGTACATTTTCTTGAATAATAATTGATATTATGAAAAACAAAGTTTTTTGAAACTAATAAATTATATAAAAGAAACTTGTAAGGGTTTCATCAAATATTTAATACTCAAATAATTTCATAAATATTAAATATGAGTTTATAAACTGGAACGCTCAGATTCTGCTTTTAACTATACTCTTGATATTTTTTCACTCTCTCGTTTCGGTCGGCCGTTCTATGAAATTGTTCAGAATTACTGGATCAATTTCAGACACGTCGATTTGCTTCGCGTCTGAGGCGAATTTATATCCCAGTTTTCATTGTAATACGAAAAAGGGAAAACTCATGGGATACTAAACTCGCCCTAAAGTCTATCCCTTTACTCCAATCAAATTTACTATATTCGCAAGCAAATACTGCAATACCTCCATTCTGACTATTTTTTTTAACTGGACTACTCTAAAATATATAAATCTAATAAAAGCGATAATTCTCTGTACAAATTAATTTAAATTTAGATGGTTTTGAAATTATCAAATAGTAATAGTAACTCCATTAATAAAAGCCGGATTGTACATGTAATTAAATATAATGCAACAAAATAGTTTATGTAGCAAACCTAATAAAGGTATGTTATAATGAGGAAATATAATTGGAATTGTGCATGTGTACATATAGTAAATAATTATATATACACATTTCGCAGTAAACTGTTTGTTTTGGGCGAATCTTCGGTAAAGTTAAATTACATTAAACAATTAATGAAAAGTTTTAAATTACACTTAAAGCTTAATTAAACAACAAAGTTCTCGGACTAATGCATGTAACTTTGAGTGTAATTCAAGACTTTCGCCTCCACCGAATTCATTATCCTATTAAATTTCTGCTAGGTTCTTTTATTTTGTTTTTAATGTAATTAAATTTTATTTTTCAATACATTCTTATCTTTTATATTTCTTTGTGAACATTATGCCGTTTATTTTCTTTCGTAATAAATTTGTAAATCAATTTCCGAACGGAGATGCAAATTTCGATTGAATGAAATAATAAACAATATTTTTGTAACTTTATGCAAATCATATATATCTTTGAAAGAAAATAGCAACTGTTTTCTCTCTTGTTAATAAAAAAAGGGATCTGTATGGCTTCGTAGTAGTGAGTTGTCTCGGCGATTCAGTGTTAGATAGCATTGAAAACGCGCAGGAGGGTAAGAAACTGGCAGTTATCCTTTTTCCAGATACTTTATTTTTTTTACTCGCTCTTTTCCGAGTGTGTGACATCTCAAAGGTTTCGGTTTAAAGTAACGAGTCGAATTATAATAACAATAGCAAATGTCCGTATCGTCGAAGCCCTGAATAAATCATGATCGATTGCAAATGTAAATATTGGTCCTTTCGACACAACAATCGAGCGCGGACGAAGAAAAAAGGACGAAGGAGTAGACGAGAAACGTGCTCCTTGCTAGAAAGGTCCTGAAATAATAATAATATAATTCCACGCTTTATCAATAAACCGAGACTAATCATAAACTTTCAATTCTCTAAGGAGGATATTAAAGGGAATTTATTTGCGAACGAGGATTAAAAAAATAGGGCTTGGCTGAAATTATCCCGTAAATTCCATCCGAATCAGGATCAATTAGTATTGATGAAGTTGGAGAGAAAAAAGTTAATTTATAATCCGATTTATTACGGTAAAGTAAACTTCCATATTACGTGCAAATATTATTAACCTGAATTCATTTAATTCTGATTTCCAGCTTCATTTTTTTATTCAATTAATTTCAACGTCTTTATTGGGTCAAAGTGCTAATGACCGAGGTCTTTCTGGCCACAGAGTACAAAATTTATAACTGACATAAAAAGCATATAAAAAAGAAATAAGTACGTTCTATAAAAAAAAGTTCATTGAAAAGAAAAGAAATCAAAAATAAAAACTAAAATAGTCACAATTCGATACATAAAAAATTATTGCTTAAACTTAGTATAATTCGTTGCTTTTTTTGGCAAGAAAATACAATTACAACTAGTTTTATAAAAATAAACTAACATTCAGTATTACTCTAGCAATGTCTTTTATATGTTTAAGATATTTAATTTTATTGTGCACGATAAGAATACTGGAGGCTTCTATCATGGTGTGGTTTTGTTATCTTTTTTGATGGAATTTGTCAAATCTAGCAATGACCGATATTAAGGTTTTTAACGTATCTAGGCATATTCACGAAACATGTTGGCATTTTGTTCTGATATCATTGTATGATTTGATTGTTAGATTCAGTGGCATAGTCCAAAGCTCAATACTTTCTTAAATAAAATAATTTAATGTATTTAATGTCAACAAAACACTGCTAAAATATTATGATCTACATTAGAGTTGTCAAAATTACAAGTATTGATAGTATGAAATAAAATCTTTATTTTGTTAATATACTCGTTGCTGCAATCCTCCAACGTACAAACTTTCAATCTAACTTGAATAGCCACACTCCTAAAACTTATAAATAATCTATATACGAACATCCTGCATAACAAAATCCCGGTATTGTAATTTTAAGAATTACTTCTTGAAATCCTTACAATAATTATAGTGTTAAAAAGTTAAGGTAAAAGAACAGCAAGTAGTAATAAATTCTAGAAAAATTAGCTAGAAAGTGGTTGTTATCGCGTTTTATTACAGCGCGCAGCACGTAGAGCGTTATATCCGATGTAGTTCTTGTACAAAAAAATCTTGGGGAAACTTTTAATCACCGGCAATAAATTCAAGGCGAGTGCATGCATCCTTGGAGAAGTTCCTTTTTCCTTAACAGTTATTGCTGCGCTTTCTTGAACTTTGCTGAATGAAATGTAAGCTGGAAACTGCAGAGTAATCCAATAATTGGAACAAGAAGATGTTGATAATTAGCAGCATTATGATGGTAGTCAGATGTTGATGAAATCGATTCGTTTGCGTTCGCCTCCTCCGCTGCGTGTAAGCAGATGCATTTAGTTCTTCATCATCTGACAAAGCCAGACGTGCTCTTTATTTTTGAAAGTGGTGCATTTGCACGCTCGACTCTCTCGCGAAACAATAGGAGAACCAATTAACAAGATGAAGCCTTGCAAGAAACCGCGATTTTCCTTTCCTCCTCCAGAGGCAGATGGGCTTATTTACGTTTTCGATGCTGTCGAATCTAATTAAATCTGTAAGACAAACTCCAACAATCGATGTAATAGTAACGTGCTACAACCGTATTACTTACGGCCCGTGACTCTCTTTTATAAGCAAATACTTAATTACTTACTTAACTATCTCAAATATGAAAACTGCACCCGCATTGATTTCATTTAATTTAATGCGTAATTCGCGTTATATAATCGAATTACCTTGATTCATTTCTACAATTTATCATTGGAATCTAATCAATCTCAGATATTACCCTTTGCAGCAGCAAACTTAAAGCCAATTCAATTTAAGGCGACATGCCGCACCGCAATTAATTAAACCGTCTGTTTTTTTTTTCATTTTCATTTCCCCGCAATTAAATTGCGAAACTTGCTTTAAACTTGAATAATGGCACTTTCCAAAAACGGGTTCTCTATAGTGTTGAATTATGTATGGTTGCAGTAAATGTCGGTTTCGTTTTTGATCTTCGCATCCCTTATGCAAATACGCATTTCTGTATACAGAAATTGTTCCTTTTATGTAGATTTTTATGTAGATTTTTTATTACACTTTTCACTGTTTTTTTGAGGGCGAAAGTGCGCAAATTCACGACTGGTCTTATTGTTCATTAAGATCTAAGTAATGACAAACGCACTACCCGCATTTACCTTTTATATCCCTTATATCCTTTCTGTGTATATACAAAAAAACACACTTACAGAGAGCACAGTGGGAGGCGGTTTAACCTCCCATTAAACACGATTATAAACTACACAATAAATTATTTAAGAACCAAACTCAACTGAGTGTGATAATTTGATAAACACTGTATAAAGACTATTTAATAGACAATTAACATCGGGTTATTTGCTTGTATTGCATTTATTTATTACTCATCCAAAATATATGTATATAACAATGTCTTTATATTATATTTTAAAGAAATTATGAGTGCAATTTTACAAAATTTACTATTTTTTTAATAAAATGCTACACATTTGTAAGACTTTTTTCCGCTTTAATAATTTGCTTATAAAATAGTTCAAATTTGCAAGAGACTGTAAGCATATTACTAAAAGTGCATCTATTTGAACATACAAATATTTTGTAAAAGTGTTCGATTTGTTTGCATACCGTAACTTTATTTATATGATTATTTTATTATTATATTTTATGAATAAAATGTAGGAATACATTGATCATTTTGATACACAATTTATTATTGTCAAACCAAACATAACTATGTATAATTTTAGTCTCTAGAACCTTATATTTTTATGAAATTGGTTTTGATGTTTACATTTCATTATGAAAAATTATATCAAATATCCACATAGTTATGTATAAATAAATATCTCATTTGTTTTTTATTGACTATTATAATTGTGTTTTATACGAAGTTTTACATTTCAATCAGCGTTCGTTTGATTTTCGGTTTAATTTGCGCGCACTAATATACAATTATTTACGTTTGTTTGTATTAAATTCCATTAACAGTTTTTTGTTGTTGTTTTTTTGTGAAAATTATTTTTCCGTGATTGATTGGACAAACATGCATACAGTAATCGCAAAGCAGTTATTTGCACCGATATTCGCGTTTCGCCGATTTCCACGTCAACATTTTATGGGCCGGATGCATACATGAACAACAACAAAAAAAGAGAATGGGGTAGAAACAAAAAAAAAACTGAGGCCGCATGTGCATGCTTTTCCAATACATCAGAACGTCTCACGAATGCCTTTCAAACTGGCACATTAACCCCTCGCCTGTCGTAATTTCGAGCCGGATAATTCTTGAAACCGGGTCAAATCGAACAGCATTAAAATAAAATACTGTATTTATTTATTAATGAATGTGATCTTAAACTTTTCAAGATGGATTTAGTGTAGATTGCGTTGATAGTTTAATGTTTCAAGGGTTTTTGATCAAATAAGGGTGTGTCAAGTGCACGTTAAGGCCTACTAGATTTGATGTATGCCGCCGGAAAAGTTGGTCCTTCCTTGTTTGTCTTATCTCCCCTCTTGTCATGGGCTCTGTAACATGCTTTTACACACTTATTCACCAAAATTGTTTGCCGGATACTTAATTATCTTTGGGTCTTCTTGTACTATATACCTTCACTATCACTTATTAGTTACCTTCGCCAAACATGCCTTGTGTGTCTGAAATATTAAGTTTCCTTTTAGCTATTTTCAGTTCACTTCTATGACAAATGTTCTCTTTACACTTAACAATAATTAAATATAATTGCACTTGAAGTTCAAAAATAATTTTAAATGACTTACTTATTATTTTCACATTATTTTGTAATATAAATAGAAGCAATTTATATAAATTTCGGCTGTTTGATTCTTATTTATTTAGTAATTACTTCTGCATTTTTAATATATTTAAACTAAAATATGTTAGGTAAAATTTTGAATGTAGCATACAATCATTATCTTTAATGTGGATATCCATCAAAGTTTTTCTACCCGGGAAGTTTCTAACATAAATTTAAAAAAGTTAGATAAGTGTTAAATAAATAGCGAACAACTACAAACTAACAACTACATCCATATACATTAGGTTGCACAGCTGAAGGTATACTTTTAAATTAATTGATTTTTCTAGTATTATAGCTATACTTATATGTAATACTTATTATAAACTATGATCCAAATTCTAGACTCATATAAATTACGAATTTAATTACTATACTACAATTATAAATATTAAGACAAAGTACTGTTGACTTAAGTGTTTTTGCCCTTAATGTAATATTTTTCTTGTTAAGTCAGTTTTTAATAATTAGATAATTATTTATTTATGTTTTCTAGTGGTTTCTATATCGGTATCGGTGTGGACGTTGGTGGCAATATCATTGGAACGTTACTTCGCCATATGCAGCCCATTGAAATCGAGACGTTGGCAGACGCAGTTCCATGCTTACAAGATGATCTCTTGCGTGTGGATTACCAGTTTGCTATGGAGTTGCCCTCTTTTATGGACGTACGCCCTGCAGCCCACCAGACTGAAAGGTAAATAAGTCATGCACTGGAGAATGGCCAAATGCATGAGAAGTGATTAGCAACCACTAAGCCATAAAACACCCAATATATATGCATGCACTTGGATGTGCCGACCCCAGCCACTTCAATTGGATTTCCAGTCATTCGATTCCTCTATTTCTCTTCTTTTTATTCCAACTTTTTTTTCTTTTATCTATTGCCCTGTGGGTCTGAGTGTAAGACCACTTCCGGAGGTCGAGCCATTTCCGCAACCAAAAGTTCACGACGCCGCCGATTCCAGCACGACCTCAATGTTATTTATCGTAAATACATCAAAAGAAAAGAATACGTAGAAAAGTAAAAGAAGAATAATAAAAGAGCTGTTCATCATTTTTCATTTTTCTACATCGATAACAAAATGGAAGGGATCTCGTAATTATTTCATTTTTTTCCGCGGCAGAAAATCAGCGCTCGGCGTTAATTGTAAACCGAAGATCGAAGCAGGGGATGGCCGGACAAAGGGAGCAAATTGCATTTCATCAGTTGGGGATTTTCAATAATACACGCTTCGTCGGAATAAGTCCCACAATAATGACGGGTGAATTTACGGAAATCCATTAATATCAATCCGCACGAATATTTACATTTCAAAAATTTTCATTTTACGTAAAACGAAATATATATAATAATAATAATCCAATTGACATTTCCCCTTTGAGACGAGGGCGAGACCTGATGCGATTAAGTGGGCCATGCCATTAGCCCGAGTATTGTTGAGTTGTGTTTCTATTAGTTGGAGAGGATTCGGAACCAAATCTCATTACGTACGATTCTGCTCCCTTTTCTCAATGTACTAATTATCCAGTTGCCAGTGGAGGATTTCACAGATTTTAATTATTTCCAGATACTTTTAGGTGTAGGGAGGAATGGCCAAGCCCGTCTAGTGAACGCGCATACAATCTGTTCCTCTGTGCAATTTTGTTTCTTATTCCTCTGGTTATGATGTGCCTATCATACTGCCTCATCGTTAATAAGCTGTGGAAAGGACTACAAAGAGAGATTGACACAGCTAGACCTGGTAAGTTTCAAGTACACCCATACCTCGCTTTACGGCCTAAATACGTTCCACGAAACTTGGCCGCAAAGCGAAAAGCCGTAAAACGAATCAATTACTGCGCTTGCGCAAGATTGGAAAATGTAGATATATCGATATGGAAAAAAAATAATTTTAGGCCGTAAATCGAAAATGTGTCTTAATTGAAGAGGGCCGTTATAGCGAAATGACATATAAAGAGCGGCCGTATAGCGAGATATGGGTGAATCCTCTGAATAGAGGAATGAGGATAACCAGTTCGATTTCAATCAATTGTATGCTTCAAGTGTAGTGCACATTGTTAGTACACTAGAATAGTAACATAACTGCAAGAAATTGATTTTCTAGGGTAACCATTTTAAAGTTTCTTCTTTCTTGCAAATGTGGTACTTTTCCAGATCTTTTTTTGGAAATTAAATTTAGTGTTATTATTCTTACACATAAAAATATATGTAATATGCACTTCACAATAATCTCGAAAACGGGAGAGATTTGCGCCAAAAGTCAAGTGGGCTCACAGGTTTCAAAGAAAAAGTTGCTTTATAATTAACAATACTTGACAACTAAGATAAACACAAACCTAATTAAAATTAAAACTTTGATATTTTTTTTCGTATGTATTTTTTATGCAACGATATTTGCAATCTATTTTTTCGGAAATTCAGCAAATTACACATCGTTGCTCACACTTGTTTGGAGCCGATGCCCATTGGCAACTAACCCCTTGACGACTGTTAGTTTTTGTATGTTAGTATCGGAGTTTGAAGCAGTGACCCCAAGTCTACGAACTAACTACACAAGCCATTCGGCTATGAGTCGCCTTAGACAATTGAAAATTATGCAACAAAAGATAAGTCACAACTTTTGGCCCATATAAAATTAACAAAATCATCAAATAATAACCAATAATAAACTCTGCAATTGCAGAAAAGATAGAAAAAGTAAAATTAATTTTAAATAGAAATAATCATATTTTTTTAAATAAAAAATCTAGTATTTATAATTACTGGAATCATTTTAATTATTTTAGCCCATACATTCAAGCGAATGAAAAGTTCTTATCCTCAAATAATAAGTAATTGCGCGAAAACTTAAAATTCTCGGAAGCATTCGGGCATTTATGGATACGTGCGATAATATTGGATTACTTTTGTAGAAAAATCTCATCTTTTTATATATTTTTTAAACACGTACGGATTATAAAATGG
>JAFMTC010001604.1:15935-26048 GCA_018845635.1 Nicrophorus orbicollis | reverse complement strand
TAAGATACGTAAGATACGTAAGATACGTAAGATACGTAAGATACGTAAGATACGTAAGATACGTAAGATACGTAAGATACGTAAGATATGCATTTAATGATATTAATCTTAATTGCAGCAGTTGTGAGCGGCACGAAAAACAAACAGATTATTATGTAATTCATCAAACCGTCTTTTACTTTAATCACTGCAAGCTCAACGTTAATACGGCAAGTGCAGTAGTTTCATATCCTCAATAGATTACGCTCCAAACTTCATAGACAAATCATCCGTGGATTTAGATTTATAGAATATATATAGCTCATTCACCATAACGTTATAATTAGTCATTTTCATAATAAAGTACTTTGCGTTGTTAATTCTACAAATTAACCTAAATAATTACAAAAAATTGATTATGATAATATTTTGTTAATAGTTCATTATTCCATAACAATTATGATTTTTTATCACAAATTATAAAAAAATAGTAGTTATTAATAATGTTCCTCTTACCTAAATTTCTAACAAAAGCATATTGGATCAAATGTTTATTATATAATGTATAAGAAAAATAAGGAATATTTGTATTAAATTTTTATTATTAAACTCAAATAAATATTAAATAATTTAAAATTCATTTTGAAATACATATTATTACATAACATTCATATCGTGGAACGCTTTGTAGATATAAAACTAAATGGATAGATTAAAAAATAACTTTGTTAACTTTTAATTTGACAAATTGTTGCGTTACGACCCTAACAATAGTCTTTAACTAAGCCTAAGTTATACGTAACTCCCTCATTAAAGTCTATGTTATGTATGTCATTAGCTTCTTATGTATTGTAATTGCAAAATACAGATAACAATTATAAATAATAAACTAGATGAGAATTATAATTTACTAAGTAGCTCATTACTTTTAAAATGGCGACTCATAGCCGAGTGGCTTGAGTTGTCGTCCGCAAAATTTGGGGTCCCGGGTTCAAACCCTGCTACTTCCAAATATTTGCACAGACATCAAAATGAATTAGCTAGCTGTCAATGGGCAACGGTTCCAAACAAGTGTCTGCAACGACGTGGTGATTTACTGAATGTCCGAGTTGGATAGATTGCAAATATCATTGCAAAAAGACCAACAAAAAAAAACTCTAAAAATGCTGTTCTTACGTTTAACAGAGGAATAATTATATCAAATCGTTGTTGTAATTTATCTATTCTGCATCTTCAGATGATCTTTTATTTATTCTTGCATATGGAAAAAGCTTTTAGTTTTAATATCATTATAATGGTTGTACACAACAATACCTCTTTTTAATAAAAGTTTGATTTACCTAAAATCAATGCATTTTTTTTCTAACAATAAATGTAAAAATGAAAGTGAAAATACAATTCAATTTATTCATCAATCCTCGGATCAAGTTAATCAATTAAAAACTTTTCAACACTTTCTAAACATTCGATCGAAAAGTTTCACTTATAACAAAAAATATATATAAATTCATTGTTCGCTAATTAATCATTCGACACTTTAACTGTTTCAGTCTGTTAAGGCAGAAAAAAATGGAATAAATGCTGGTTGTTATTTATGTTATTCCACCAGTCATGTGTCGAATTTTTATACCCTTCGTCTCATTTTTTTAAAACTTATTTATTCCATCTTGCTATTGATAGATTATTTCAGATGATGGATGAATGGAGATCCCGAACTACGTGGACAAAAATATATATTTTTTATCGCAAATAGTATACGTTCTTATACACTATGATAATATATAGTTTTTTTTTAATGGTTTATAAAAAATTCAAATAAAAATCTGCTTATATATTTTGTACATTCAACTATGCAACGTAAATAGTGCATGTAATGATTCTACAGTTATTCTTTTCAGTTAAGTTTAATAATAAAATCGTTGTTCAATCCTTGATTATACACGAGTCAAAAACAAATTAAACAAAAGACAGAGCAGAAAGATCTATGATGCAGCAAAAGCATTTTTTTATGTTATAGTTTTCTAGTTGTTATTATTCAAAATACTTAAATATAATAATAACAAAGAAGCAAATTGACCTATATAATTATTAATATTTATTTAAATATTGTATTTCCTTTGACTGTTTTCTTTTATATAATTATATAATCGTCTTGTTTGAAGTGATCCTATCTTTCCAAGGTCACGATAATTCTTTAACTGTCATATTCTATTCTATATTGAAATATGAATATTTCCTAAATTTCCCGTAATAAGCTGATATGTTTAGTTCAACGTCTGTCCGTAGCCATTAAGAAATTGATTGTAAACATTTCTTCGTCCATAATCTCATTTGTGAATAATTCAATTTTTCTGCCAATCTAATATCTGTAGTTATAAGCATTTTAATTTAAATTTTGTCACTTTCTTCACAATTTATTTTCTTACATTTTTGCTCCAGATGCTTCTTTTGTGAAACTATCCATTCCTTCATTTTATTCAATTCAAACGCATGCAGTGAATGTCGAATCTGATTTTAGAATGTATTAGCTAATATCCAAGTATTTAATTGCAGTTCATTTGGTTCTTTAATGAAATGATAATTTAATATCTTTATGTTTTGCAGATTGTTAACAGATTAGTTTCGAAGATCGTGCAATTTTCTTTCTTTTTATATACTGGAACATTCTTTTCTCAATTTGTTCTCTTTTAATATTTATGCTACACATAGCAATTATTCATTTTCTTCCTTATTATTTATATCATAATTATACACCTTCACACAAAAATACGCTGAGATATCACTAACTTTTCAGTATAAATCACTGCAATTACATCTTTTCACTAGGTTTTAAGAGAACCTGGCACAGCTGAAATTAGATCCACTATTTTTCAATTATGAGGAGAACAAACATTCGGATATGAATTTTCCTAGAAAATTATTTGAACATCAAATTTCATATGTAAATGAAAGTAAACCAAANNTGTAAATTAATTATTATATTGAAAACATTACTAATCACATATTCATTGTTTGTATACATGAAACAATTATTAATTATGTGTTGATTAACATGATTGAGTATGAGCATACGTTGTTACCATTAATAATGACATAACTACCAAATTCGTAATTGAAACTCGAGCATTCACTCATTTCATTTATTACTCAATTACTATTAATTAAAGCATTAATAACACTCAGTCTAGCCTATAATTATTTACTTAAATTTATTATATATAATATATTCAATTATATTACTGTTTTCATGTATATCATATTATATCTCAAATTTACTACATAAATATGTAGAAAATAAATAGATACGAAATGCGAAAGTGCTAAGTTTTCCGCTCTGAACATAAATATATTAGTTTCCATTTTAGTATTTGTGAATTCACAAAAATATTGAAAAACAATTTACTAAACAAATTAATAAACAATGATTTGTAGCTGAAAATAGAGTTTTTTTTTCTTTAAATTTATATATTTTTTTACAAAAAAAAGATTGTAAAGTTATATTTGAAATGAAAATGTGAAGCAGAATTCATACCGAGTTGTGTCAAAGCGCATGAGAAATTATTAATATAAGTTTCTGGCTGGCTATGGAAACGTTGCATTCAGAAATAGTTTTTACACAATTTTTTGCGTAGCATCAAAATCGGGCAGTAATGGAGTTTCGCATTGCAAATCCGTGCAAAAGCTTTTCTGCCCAAATTGGTTTCAATTGGTAATTGTTTGCTGATACACCACTAATTATTTTAAAGTCCTTTGAAGTACGTTCACAAACACATACAACAACAACAAAAACTTCGATTATTTCCATTATTTTCTGTGCATCGCAGTATTCGATGTATGTTTTTATTATACTTGGGTTTTGCATTTGGCGTTCGTGGTAATCGAATGAATATTTGTAATTGCAAATTAAGATTAGTGTAGTAATAGGAACGAGGTTCGTAAACCACCGGAGACCGGATAGAACTGTCATGAAAATTTGCATTTGGATCCACGACCGCATGCACATTGCCATAATAGAAATTAACTGCTCTGACTCTAACGCAAATGTTCCATTACATGGAAAATTTCCACCACACCACCTGTCATAAACTCCATGGGAAATCTGTAATTATCTTTAGCTGTTTTCTTCTATTCGCCTACTGCAAATTTGTACCAGATTACACAAATTTGATATATGCTTCGAAACGATTCACACCACTTAACAAGTTATTTTGTATAATTTGATAGCTACAACTTAAGCTATTAAAGTCATTCAATTAATAAGAATAGTGCAATTCAGTAATGTTAAATAATTGGTAAAATTTTCTGTAATTTAATATCAATTACATTTTATTTAGATATAATCTAATTAAAGCATTTCAATAACTTTTTTTCTCAAAATTATAATTTAATTTATTGTTTTCCTAATAAAGGTCTCATATTACGGTTCACCTATATTTATGTGGGAAAATTACCAATTCATTAGTTTTTACGCAACGCTTGTCCTAATTAAACTATAGATAATAAATGATCAGAGGGAAATAATTAATTTTATTAATTCGAGCATGCAATTATTCATATTTACATGAACATTGCAACGAATATTTGATTCGAGCATGCTTTAATTTCACGTAAAAATATTAATTTAAAATAACTTGGGAATACTCGATCAATTAATTAAAAGTTCGCGTTATATTTCGTTTGCCACGTAGAGGAGAGAATTGGCAGACGTCAATTGCAGCGGGGGATTGCGAAATAAATGGAAAATGAAAAGGCAAACGGGTGTTCGGTTGTATCCATTGATGAGGAAACAATAGGTCTACAATCCTTCGCACGGTCTCCTTATATAGATATTTATCTTTGGACTTTACGGTATAATCTATCTAGATCTAGGTGAAATACCGGTAGATTTCCACTATAAATCTCCGGACAGGATGCAGGGATGTTGTAGTGCGCAAAGCTTCCAACGTCGCGTTGTAACGCATTTATTGAAAGATTATTGCAGTTAACTTCATGCAGCATCCATCTCAATCTGAGTTCCTCTGGATTTATTAAATGGATAAATCAAGCCCTGATCTCTTCTTTATTACGTTAAACCGCTTTTTAAAATGCACTTTGTTGTATTCTACGAGAGCAGCGGAACTGCAAACTGGATTAAATATTGTTAAGGAACTTTAATAGTTTCGCAGATTTGCATATGATGAACTCACGGGAAAATATAATTGAATGCAACGCTTTAATCTAGAAACAAATGAATAGGATTAACGTTCCAAATTGAAAATGCTCCTGCGTGTTTCTGGATTTATCGAGTTTAAAAACATTCAATAATACTTCACACTTAATTTACTTTGTTTAAATATTAAAAAAATTCTATATTTTTGTAACTTTTTAATGTTTGATAATTTAATTGCTTTTCATATATTTTACCAACATTGCTATCTTGATATTAAAGATCTAGTTGTACAACTATTCAATTTATTCTGAGTATATTTTTTAGTTATTAAAAATTAATCTGCAGTTTTGTGGTTTTATTGAATTATGTATTAAGTTTTATGTTTATTGTAGCTATAATACTAAAACTATAATAAATTCTAATAGGAATTTAAGATTTCTCAATATTTAGATAAATTCTTTAATAACATAAAACATCTATAAAATGTATTATAGTATTACAACAGCTTCATTATTTCAGGCAGAAAATAAATCTTAACATAATGGTTCCTACAATTAGTACATTAAAATTAGATTAGTTTCTTTAACATTATTGCTTAAACATGAAACGTTGTTTGAAAATTTAAGAATAATTTATGTTTCAAGATTGATCTTTTAATAATGTAAAATAATCCTAAATATATTGAATAATATAATATAATTTAAAATATAATTCTAAATATAAAACCAAATATAATAATAATAATAGAAAGGCTGGCTATCGACCATTGGTCTTTCCGCCCATGAATATTATATACAATGTAGAAACTAAATGAACACTATTGTTTAACAATTACATAAGAAGGAGAAAATAAACCATTATACAAAAAAAGAAATCTCTTGGAAAAGGAAAGAACATAATTATAACATAATAAATTCCGGAATAGGGTTAGTCTGAGATACTTATATTTAGGAGGGATTGATGGATTTCGAGGGATACAAAATTTGGATGGCACATCCTGGAGAGGATACGAAGGGAAGAACGTTCGGACACGGAGAGACTTTTCATAACAAGGTATTGGGAGAGAAGTGGGAAACCATATTCGAGAATTGAACGGCAGATAGATTTATAGATGGGTGTTTTACATTTGATGGGTATTGCAGAACTACGGAATGTTAGGGATCAGATCAGAAGTAATGGGATCTTGTCTTAATTTTGCATTTGAATTCTTTTGAATAGGAGTTAAGGTTGAATTTTGGATAAATATATTGATTAATGCAATTACAATATGTTCATTATTTCAGTGTATAATAAAATGTTAAGAACACAATTAATATGGATTAAGTTTAATATTAATTGCGGATGAATACTACATTAAAATTGCATTAGCTACTTATATAAATGTTACACAATGATGAAACGTTATCTAAAAGGAAATTTCTTTACATTTCAAGTTAGATTGTTTAATAACATAAAACATTTGTTATCATCACAATGTTATTTATGTTAATATGAATGGCGATTATGTTGAATGTTCATTGCAAATTTAAATCTTTATTATATCTGTATTTCTTATAGGAATATTACACAATCATAGAACGTTATTTAAAATGACTTATTTTTTCTAGATAGAATTTTTGATATGATAAAATATTTGTAAATATAAAATAGTCTTATAACTTTCTCCATTGTGTCAGAGTATAAAAATGTTAATCTAACAATTACATTGGATTATGTTTAATGTAAATTGCCGATATAATACTCAATTAAATCGAGATTAGCTTCATGTAGGACTGTTGCGTAAACAAGGAATGTTATTTGAAACTTGCTTAATTAATAGTGCGAATAAGTGAAATTTGTAATCGTTATTACACTGTAACCGAGTTAGCAAGAGCACTTAAACTGCATGCCTCGTTATTTCCTATCAGCCTTACAATTCTGGCAACTACAAATGAGCCCTGAACGCAGCGTCGGAAGGATATTGCATGTGAAATTAATTACGTGTAATTGTGTATAGTTTTTTCGCAGTTATTTCATTTTTCAGGAAACTAATACTCGACATATTTCGAGCTAATGTTTATTCATACCTTACGGATATGGATATGGATATGTGTGTATGTGGCCGTTTGAGTTATGGTAATCGCATTACGCACACAGAGAGCCACTCGCACATATAGTTTTCCCGTTTTGGGGCTGTTGGTAGGGGGAATCCCCGCAGGACGGTTTTATTTTAAAACGCAATAAATTATTACGTGGCGTCGCGATCTCAGCGCTCCAGAATTATAATGAAAATCATAAAGCCAACTGTCGCCGCCGATCTCCCTTCGCAGCCGCCGCCCCCGACCAGAAAAGTAGGGACAATAAATCATTTGTTCTCGAAACCAATTAAGATAACGCGCAAAGTTTTGTTTTATATTAAAAGAATCGTCTAACACATTTCAGGCAGGGCGCAAATTCCAAAGGAGCTTTTTTACTTAATGCTTAATTTATCGATTCGATTGGAAACAGTCACTTACATTTTCAATTCCGAAGACGTGGTGGAATTTGAAATTTATCATTGCTATTCTAAGAAACAAGGGGACTCACAGCCGCATGGCTTGAGTCGTCTACAGACTGGGGTGCGAAACTTCGATCCCCGATCAACATACAACGCAGGATTTTGTGAACCTAATAATAACAGTCAGCAATGGCTTAGGTTTCAATGGACAACGGGTCTAAATAAATGTCAGTAACGATGTCGTTGCATAGATACACACAAAAAAATATATGAAACTACAAAGATGAGTTTATACTACATTTTTTTTCTATAACTTTAATTACATAAGAAATTGTAAATAGTGTTTATTTTTAATTACTGAAAATTTTAATGTATTTGTACATAAAAGTCACAAGATTCATTATGACATTTATTTATTTCAAATTAGTTGCCAAATGTTGTGTTACAATGAGATTAGGTGTTTTTCGACCACATGCTATCCACTTTAAGAGACCATCATATGACAACTCTCCTCTAAGTAATGAAACTATAAGATAATCATATTTTCTATTGCAAAATTATTGTATACTGTGGTACCTCGGCATACGTCTATTTTAGAATACGTCTAATTAGAAATACGTCCTTTTTGGACAAAACAAATTTTGCTCGGTATATGAGTTTTTGTTCAGTAAACGACTTAATTAAAAGGCGCCTTTAATAGAATGCTATTGTAATATAAAATAATATATAAATATACAAATTATACTATTTTAGAGACATTCTGAGGTCATTTTTAATAAAAGTTTGTGATCTTAATTTTGAATTAAATAATATAATACAATGTCCTCTCAACATACTTATCCTGGTACATCAATTAGTGTCTAAAAATAAATCTTTCCAAAACAAAACATTTAGTTCCCTACAACATCCTTTTTCTACATAAGAACAAATTAATCATTTTTACATTACTTGAGAGGTTGGTTTGGTATACATCGTATTCATTATAAGTTTAAACATCAAAAACGGATTAAGATCGTATACCGATGTTACACTTTAAAATGTATATAATATTTATTAATTAAAACTATAAGTCTTCGCAGAAATGTAAATACAAACATTTTTATTATTATAAAAAGTGTATGTAAAATCAAAGTGATACGCTGGTATATATTAGCTTTTGGTTTTATTGTAGTATTCGGTTTAAAGCCAATAAAGCTAACTGCGATTTCTCGAATATCGCGTTCGACGATGTTTCGAACAGTAAAATTCCCGACATTTCAATATCGCTGCATAAAATTCCACGAATTCGTGCTTTATGCTTCGTGAAATAATTTTATATTATCATCGAACATATCAAACATTTATTATTCTAAAAAATATGAACAAAAAAAAAACAATATGTTATATTTTATTATTATAATAATAGCAGTTATATATTTCATATCAACTTCTTGTTTTAATTTAAATATTATTCTTTATAAAGTTGTTGTGAAATCAATAATAAATTAATGAAAATACCGTATATTTTGTACGCTTACTCAATAATAATTTTGATCCTAATTATTATTCCTTCCTTTTGATCCTCATATACATTTTATATATGCTAATAATAATTAATATATAATATAATTTATTAGCCAGTGAAAACAAAATATAATTCGAAAATAAGGAAATTCAAAATAAATAAAAATAATCAATTTTAAATAAAAACATAACAATAAAAATCAATAACAGAAAGGCTGGCCAAAGGGCTATCGACCATTGGTTTTTCCGCACATAGATATAGTATATCAATGGAGAAACTAAATTAACACTACTATTTACCAATTAGATAAGAACAAAAAATAATAATTATAAATTTAAAAAAATCTCCAGAAAGGGAAAGAACATAATTATATGGACAATAGATACTGGTATCATATATTTCGATAGATACAAAATTTGGAGCAAGAGTTTTTGAGATGAATTTATGGGAAAGGGAGAGGTATCTATCGAATAATGTAACAATTTTGGTTTTGGAATAGGGCATCATTCGGAGGGTTATGGAGCGGGTTGTTTGGATGGCGGATCCTGGTAAAGATACGAAGGGAGGATACGGAGGGATTTTCAGAACAGGGTTGCGGCATTGGGAGAGAAGTGGGAAACCATATTCGAGGATTGGCTGGCAGATAGATTTATAGATGGATGCTTTACATTTGATGGATATTGCAGAACTATTAAATTTTAGCGATCGGAAGTGACAGAAACTTCTCTTTATTTTGGATTTGAGTTCTTTTGAATAGGAGTTAAGGTTGAGTTTTGGATCTAACAGGATTCCTAGGTATTTCACGGAGAGAATAATAATTATTAAACCTTATTTAATTAGTTAATTAGTAAAAATATGTTTGTATTAATATCATTAAAAATCTCTGGAGCACACATTAAATATTGCGAAGAAAGTCATGAACTCGAAATTGTTAATTTTTTTGAGGAAATATTAAATAATATATAAATGCAGATATTATGCTACAATGGAAGTTCATCATTCTAG
>JAFMTC010001603.1:201760-220139 GCA_018845635.1 Nicrophorus orbicollis | reverse complement strand
TTACAAGAACTTACATTTACACAGGAAATAACACACTGTCGAACATAGGCATAGAAGCAGATAATACGATTCGGAACGGAGGACCTTACTGTTCGATGGACGAGAGACAAGAAATGATGATTATGTCCGAGTTCGTCTCCTTTATGAAGAGAGACAGAGTATAAGAGAGATAAATACAGGGAGACAACTTACCGACTGACGAATGTGAAAGAACTGAAGGCAAAATTAAACCGGGTTCCCTTTTATATGTCCCTTTCCCTCTCTCCAACTTTGTACTTCTGACGCCACCACTAGGGGGCAGATATGAAGAGAGACAGAGTTTAAGAGAGAGAACCTTGCCGACCAACGACTGCGAAAGAAGTGAAGTCAAGATTAAACTGGGTTCCCTTTTATATGTCCATTTCCCTCTCTCCAACTTTGTACTTCTGACGTCACCACTAGGGGGCAGATATGCTTACTGCACATATATTCTTATTAATTTCCGTCCAACTTCTTAAGTTGGCTTCCGCACTGCGCCAACAAGATAGCTATTGTCTGTTTACTTAAACATTAAAAGATAACATTAAACTTGAAAATATTTTCTTTCTTAACTTTTGTTGTGTGAGTCTGTTGGTCGGCATCTACATTCTGTCCCTTCGGACATTAAGTAAATCACCTATCGTGCAGATATTTATTTTAGAACCGTTGCCCACTGACAACTAGTCCTTGATGGCATTTTATAAATATGACCCTGTATTGTATTTTTGTGATCAGGAATCGAACGTACCTCTACCGGTAGAGGACGACTCAAGCCATGCTATGAGTCGTCATATTTTTTTGTATTTATTGCAATAAATTTAATTATTATTAAAATCAAATCCGGTCTATACGTGGTATTGTCATATATGTCAATATACTTAAGAAACAACATGTGATTTAAAAAATTATCATGTCAGTAAATTTTAAACGTAATTCTGTAATGATTTAAAAAGTGAACTATGAGTTCGTTACATCATTACTACTATCATTCGCATTAATACAAGTTCAAACTAAATATTAATAAAATTCGCTGGTCTATGATGTTCAATGAATATGAGGTGCAGATTATGAAGTCGTGGAAAAGCGGAGAGTCTACGCTGATTTTGGGCTGAAGTGATCGTTATTTTTAGTTCGGAACTCCTCGGAATGATGAAGGTTGCAGGATGGCTCTTGCAGGACAATCCTCTCTTCAATTTTAAATTAAACTTTATAAAAATCAGAAATTACCCTCCATATACTATTATTACAACATGTATTTTAGTACTACATATTCACTCATATTCCCATAAGTTGAACTACTTGATGTATTTCGTTAGCCATTTACAAATTTCTTCATCAATAATTCCTTTTGTAATTGAAGACATTTTTTGTTGGTTCAGTATTTTATTTCTATATCATTTGAAATTTATATTGAAATCTTGAATCTAACTGTATACCGAGACGACAAAGAACTGCATGTAATAATTTACTTCCAGTCATTGAAAAATCTATTATTCAACTTTTGTACACGTATGCTTGGACCTGTGACCTATTTCTTTCAATGAGCCGTGATTCACGAGATAAGTTTGAATTCCCATTGTGGCGGGTACGAAATGAAAAAAAAAACAACATTACAGACTCCTTCAAATAAAGCATTTTTCATTCCTTTCCCAAAACGGGAACTAAAAATAGTGTAAATTGTGTTATATAACTTCAATTGTAGTTACAGTGTATCAAATCGAACATATCAATCAAATCAAATGCAATAACTAAAATTATAGATCTGTAAATATTATCTATCAATTGAGAGACTTTTCATATCGTTGAACAAAAAAAAGACAGCCTTTGGGAAATGGAAGGAACATAATTATAGGGATATTTAGGAGGGGTTGATAGATTTCGAGGGATACAAAATTTAGAGAGAAAGGATAAATTGGAGTCTTTTGAGATGAATTTAAGGGAAAGAGAGAGGTACCTATCGAGGACTGGAACAATTTAGGTGTTAGAATAAAGGAGGTCTTTCGGCGGGTTATGGAGCGAGTAGTTTGGATTTTTAGGAAAATTTTAACAAATTTTTGAATGAATATATATTTGTAAAGAAAGTAATATCAAGTATTATAGACATTTTTATACGATCAAGTAAAAAGCCTTGAATATAAATAGTGTAAATTCAAAATAAATTGTAAAAAGTAAAAAAAAAGATTCCAATATTTCTATAGTAAAAAATAGCAAAAAAAAACTTTTATATATTTCAATATACTTAAATCAAATTTGTACTTTAATTCTGTTGTTTCGTTTGAGTCGAATACTGTAACTGGAATGCCTCCGGCGTATCATTCCATTGATTTTCATTGGAAATGGAAAATTAAGTTTCCAAGTTTCGCCCTTCGAAAAGTGTAATCCTCTTATCGCATTATCGATGCGTACTTCCTTAACTTTATGATAGTATTTATCAATGTTTCCGTCGCCAGTTGAGGCATTCATAATACTAACCACGTTCCGTCGAAGCGTAAAACACTTGCCTTTATTAAATTATATAAAGTTATTGCATTCGTATTTTATTACTATACATTTATTGGATTTCATAAAGAAAATAAGGAAATAATAATAAAAAAATATAAACATACACTTGTACTTATGGACTAAAATAATTTTGAAATATATCTGATAAAGTAAGCTGAGGCACAAATACTGTATTATATTTATGTGGTTTATTTACTATTTTCAATAAAATAAATGATAAATAGGGGCGGAAAGATTTAAGAAATTAAGAAATTGAAATATGTGGCAGAACATTCACAATTTTTTGTTTATTATTAAAAGTTATATTAAAAAATTTGTAAATGGAAAAGGACCATTTAAATCAATGTGTATTTTAAGAACTACTCTTTGAAATATATTAAGATTCAAAATTTGATAATATAATCGTGTACCAGGAATAATATGTTATAAAGTATATTTAAAGTACTGCATGTAAATGAATTTTCTATTCGAAAAAAATATGTTTTTGAACACATACAATTGTGTTTAGTTTCATTTAAATTGTTTTCCATTAATTAATTTGTTGGTTGTTCAAAAAGTCTTTAATAAAACTTTAAATTATTACAAATTAGTTAATGACTTTTGATTGAAATAAGAAATAGAACATGGGCATGTTTTTAATTATTCTGTTCAAACGATTATTATTGAAAATTTAATTACTATTGTTTTAAAATCTGCGATGGGCCATATCTGACCTATAGGTCGTAGATACGTAGATACATAATTTACCTGAATCAGTTAGATTTCTAAAGTCATCAAGTATTACCACGTACGTGTAATTGAACTAATAACTATGGTTTTAGATTATTATATTGATTAAAAGCCATTGAATATCATTAGAGCAGAGATATAACAAATTGTAAAATTAAACAATATACTAATAGAATGTTACGGAAGTATACACTATAATTAAGTTAAATATAATTTTCTTGTTTTTTTTTCTTTTAACAAAGATTACTAAATTTTCAAATATGTGATATGTGATATGTTTTATGCTGCAGATCTATTTGAAGCCAATTTTGATCATTTTCATACTGATTTTTATATTTATAACTACTATTATAGTAGTGAAATTTGTTGAAACCATTTTGACATGCAATTTGCAAATTGATTTGGCAGCAAAGACTAGAACGTGCTTCTGGGCATTCCAGCTAATGCGGATAATGCTTCAATGTAGCGTTCTGTTTTGTAAGATCTATACGTGTAATTTTCCAATAACATGAAACTACGCTTGATCATCTCCCTTTGGTGTCGAAAGCAGTTTGTATATGTGTTGCGAGTTTCGGATAGAAAGAGATAGCGAGAGAGATGTAGAGAATAAGAGAGAGAGAGTGTCTATAGATATTATAGATATTAGCGAGATAGAGGTTATGAAGTGTGAGTGCGAACAGATGGTGTTGACGGCGCTGTTCCGGCAGCCGGTATTCTTTTCGTGCAGGGCGAAGGGAGGAAGGGTGGGAAGGCCGAAAAAGGGCGTTCGCTGGAGGATATCAAATATTGAAAGTGGAATATTTAGTAAGACACTAAACTTTCCGGCAGACCGGACATAAATCGGCCATTTTGCGCGCCTCTCCGAAGGTGATGATCTATGGCCATTGTAAATTCTATTAAATGCCACAGACTGACGTACAAATGGAACGATTTATATTCGCACGATGGAAGATTATGGCAACACAATTCGAACATTACTCGGGGGTGTAATAATGCAGTCTTCGGGGGGCTCCGGCCTTCCCTGTTATGTGTGGCATGTTAGCATACTGTTTACACTAAGTGGGTCACAGACCTGCTACCTCGCAACCCTTCCCCCTTCATCACGAAAATCGCCACCTCCAACTCCCATCGCTAAACATACTGCAATAGTTCCCAATCGGCAGCAGGATTGAATTATGCCAGACGGAAAATTATGAAAAAGCCGACCCTCCGAACGAAATGCCACATAATAGATGGATACGCCACATACATTGGAAATACTTGAGCTTGTGTGTGTGTATGTGTATGCATGGAAAACGGGGCTCCAGAAATGGGAGCCACGCATCGGTCCCGCAGATAAAACATACGGAATACCCAGAAATTGGTTCCCTGCCAAAGCAATTTATTTTTTTCCTTTATTTATATATACGGGGTGCTTATTTTAACAGCACAATTTACAAATCCCCGCACCAGAAAGAACAAAACAAAATAAATATAACAAATAATATAAAATGGAAAAAAAAGCTAAAACAATGCAGCACAAAAATAGGCGGCGTGAAATATAAGCGCTTTCATTAAATTAAAACGCCGAAAAATGTTACTGCACCAACGATAATTCAACTAAATTGTTGATGAAAAAAAATAATGCAATAAAATGTATATAATATGGGGTGGATTCCATCCGGCAATTTAATTAATTAAACAACCGACGTCCATAGAAACCATATGAACTAAATACAAGCAGAATGTGTGTGCTTGTATTTTGTTTCATTTTTTTGCGTCATTTTTGAGTTGAAATTTAACGTTGAAGAATTATCCTAATTTATTGAATATTTCGAATTTGAGACTTACAAATTTATAATAATCTGTTCATAACTGCAGTATTAAATTTATACCAAAATAGACTACATCATTTAGAAAGGCGGAAATACTAATGGCTGATAGCCCTTTGGCCAGCTTTTCTATTATTATTTTATTGTTATTTAGTTTATATTTCGATTTATATATAGAATAATATTTTGGCCAATAAATTATATTATTCATTCAGTAATTAATTAATTATATATCATTTTTATGAATAAATTGATAAGCAATTAAAATACCTATTATTAGGAATGTATTAAAACCAATATTTATGAGATGATATTTAGATTCGTTTGTTAGTGTTACATTTGGACCAAGATGTATTCCAATTATAAATCGATGTTTGTCACAAAAATGTAATCTTTAAAGACCAACGCATTTCTTCGAAGTTAAAGTATTTTTAGAATGAAAGTATATTAAACTTTATTTTCGCTTGATAATGAATTAAAGATATTACTCTCTGGGTTTGAGACTTGAAACATAATGTATTATATAACATTTTCATTTCTGTCATATAATTAATTTGTTTTAATTATTTCTAATTATTTACATTTCCTTGAAACGTGTCTTTATAAAAAAAAAGTGGTATAGTTGAAACCTTCAAAAGGGCTATGTGGTACTTTGCGATTTCACTCACAGAAACCACTCTCACCTCAAACCTATATCTAGGATTCGGTGTTTACCACTGTATTTCTGACCATGCCGTTTGTAGACATACTAGTTGCACCGCATTTATGCCACTCTCTTGATTAGATGGCTACGTCCACTATCCTTCATGGTGTACTTATCTCTCATCCTACTCTTTTCTGCCATGACAAATATTTCTGGTCGCATACAAAATATTTATTGTTACCAGATTGTTTATGCATCATTCACGTTATTAATGTATCTTATTTACTGAAGGCTACTCGTTATGATTTTTTTTGTCTTTGTTATTTAGAATCTACCTAATATGCGTATGAGATCTTGGAATTTGTTCGCTATAATTTAGAAGAGGTATATCAATTCAAGTGGTATTCTTATTTCTAAATAGTACTGTTCTATTGTCTCAACTTTTAATCTTGGTGTAGTACCTTCAATAAGTGGATATGCCTACAATGAGTGTATAGATATACATCACAATGTGCTAATCACAATTCGGGGACTCTTAGTTAGGGTTACTGTTACTTGTCATTCATCGTAGGCTTTGGTGATGACGTGCACTTGGTTTAAGGTCATTACTAGATCTCTTTTTACTCGTACATTTGATGGTAACACTTATTACTACTTATCTCACTGTACTGCTCAAGGAATCGATGTTGAATATATTTGTGTGCTCCTAGTGCAATAGCATTTAAATATTTAGCAATATGCCTACCAAACCATGGTGATATCTTAACAAAAATAAATTTTAACAAATAATTTTAATTTTAGTCAAATATTAATTTAATATTTTATATTAAATATACAAAGAAAATTCACGACTTTTGATAATTCTTATACAATAAATAATTGTTTACACAAGATTATCTTAATGTCTACTATATTCACTTCTTTTAATTTGTCAGCATTTCTTACTATCATAACATATATTCTGCAAGATCAACATCATATATTATATTCTATTAACTATGTGAGATTTTGAAATCGTTTACCATTGGCGCTTTTTTTTCATCTTTATAAAGTATCTTCATTTTCCTGTTTATATCTCCATGTATAATGTTGAAAAGGAGAATGTACATCTTTCTGTGTATCGCGCGTTTCGTCAAACTGATCCCTATATTCATTTAAAATTCAGGGTGTATTCACTGGTTACTGTCCAGAGTGACGATAAATATGTCGATTTGGATAATTAGCAGTCTCTAAGATGAAAACTTCTACAGTAACTTGGTATAAATGCCAGCAAGCAGTGACATCTTGGGCAGATTCTAGTACCAATTTGCGCTAGATCATTACTTTTGTTCACTGAAACCGAATTACTCATCCGGGATGATTTTATGCTGACTCTCGTGTTCTTTTAGTCTTAGTATGATTTTTTCTGTTATTTTCCCGATGCCTGGTAGTAGGGTAATGTAGTTTTATGGGAACTGGAGCTATATCCATGATTTAATATAGTTTTTGCATTTTTGTAGAAGGTGTCAAGCATGTACTGGGTCACCATTGGATGCAAAAAAATGCACAGAATGGTGAAGACAAGCTTAGAGGGGAAAAGGTTCTTTTCCACTGCATTTCTTAATAAATCCCAGGCCTTCTACAAAATGTGACATGAGAGTCTATCCTTCAAATTATTTCTTTTTATTATTATGTCCGTCTTTGTTAATTTGTTTATTATTTTATATAATATTATATTCATTTGCATTTCAAAACTGTCTTCTACTCCTTGTTGGTGTTGATTTTTTCCAGAATATAATTCTTTTTAATTTGTTTTGGTCTCTGTAGCGAAATCTTGTTATATTTAGTGGTACTTCCCCATACTGCTATACCATAACTTATCCTGGAGGTGAACATGGAATGAAACACACCCATCCTGCACTCCTCCGGTACAAACTTTTCTGTTATTAATGTGCGAATCCCAACTCTTTTTTTCATTTATTATTATTCTTAGATAAACTGTTCAAGTTCAAGCTGTTATATTAATCTTTTATGTATTTAAATTTTTATATATGCTATATCTTCCAATTGTTGTTTTTCCTTTCCTCTGTAGACCATACACGTGTCATCTGCATACATGTAGACGCTGCCTCTGAATCCTATCTCTTCTATATCTCGCGTGTATATTCCATGCAGCACCGGAGGGAGAACACCACCCTGAGGTATACCATACCTAGCAAGCTCCTCTTCGCTTAGTTCATCATCACCCTTTGAGATCTTTCTTTCAGGTATGTTTCGATCATGTGAACCGGTCCATCACCCATACCCATAAACTTCATTTTATTTAGTTACTACTTTCCGTCGATACTGTGCCAAATGCTTATATTTTATTCGTGTATTTATATTTTAATTTCAGTTTATAATTATAAACTTTCAAATTATGACTAAAGCATATCGTTTTTTCTAATTTTATATATATATAGTTCATCTAGTTCATAAATCTTTATTGTTATTATTAGTAATAACTATTATTTTTTTTGCTAGAAACGCTATTCCTTAAAGTGTTTTTGTTAAACTAATTTTATTATGGATATATTTATTGGGTGAATCGAAGAACAAGATTATCAGGCGGTCGGAATGCGGAATGCGAAAGGAATGCGGACGGGGATGCGGCGGAATGCGGCTCCTTTGCATTTTTGCCCGTCTTTATTTTCCCGGGGGAATAAATTTAGTCACGGCTTGGCTGCGTACACAGCGATGTTTAATTTAATTTCAGTAATCTGATATAGTGAAACAAACCCTAACCTGCAACAGGGTCGACCTTCTGTCCTAAGTAAACGGTTTATTGCCGTACTCTAAACAACAACAACATCATCATCTTGCTTTCTGTCGACACTGTGCTTTGATTTACGAAAACATACGCATCGAGGCTTACAAAATAATTCATATTCTTTTATATTTTAATAATTGTTTTTACTATATATATTACATATTTATAACATATATATATTATTTAAACTAATTTATTAGTCTATAATTGGGACAAATGGCTATTAATTACGGGTTTTCTCTACTACACGATGTTTTTTTTTTATATATTTCATTATAAATTACTGAATAGAAGAATATGTATTTCAATTATGATGACGACTCTTAGCTTAAGCAATGAAGTCGTCGTCTGCTGGCCGGGGAAATACATCTTTAATTCCTGGCTCAATTTCAGATCAACAATACAATACAGGATCTTATGATCATAAAAGTCATCAATGTCAACGATGGTTGATTACTTCTATGTTTTGGAGGTCCTTTTCCTCCTGTCCGAACTTATGTCGGAATAAGCCAGCCAGCCTTACGTTCTGCACATTCACATTAACGGATTCTAAAGTACAAAGGTAAGATATATGGAGCTGGGGCTCCTGCAACTCCGATGACAAAAGGAGTGGAGCTACGGTTATGTTAATTATTATTTAGTTAGTCATGTTTCTGCAACAATAAGTGTTGTCTTCTTCATAGCTCTTGTCTGCCGAAAGGGTGTTTTAAGCCGTGGGCAGTTGAATCGTCAGCTCTATTAGTCTTCTATAGAGTTAGTTAGTGTTGAATTGATTAGACAGTGAAGTAAAATATACACAAAAATATGATTTTTTTATGATAAAATTATTTGCTACAAGGAAATTGTTGACCAGAACATAAATGTCATACAAATAATATAATCGTTGTAAAGGGCCATAAGTTATGTATTTATTTGAATAATCTTAAGAAAAAATTAACAAAAGTGGTCACTATAAGTTACTGCGATGTTGCTACGTTTGCTATAAAAAGAATATACAGTTTGGGTCCTGAACGCTCCCCTGGGGAACTCCAGATATTACAGTTATGATATAAATTTAAGAATACATGAGTAAGGCTCTTTTTAGCCTTGTATAGCAACTATTTAATTTTATGAAAAAAGAACAATCATCATCAATTAATTGACTTTCATATAAGCTAAGATTATTTGCATTAGAAAATTATAAATCTGTTGATAAATTCATTTCAGTTTCTGAAGAATTGACGTGTGAAGCAAGTGTTAAGTATATTTGTAAATATTTGTTTGTTAATACGCATTTCTTGCATGTTTGTTATAATATAAACAAATGTAAATCATGAAATGTCAGCATTAAATAAAAAAATGTAAACATATACGTGTATGTTTATATAATTTAGAACACTCAATGAAAATCTGTTACGAAACCACGCTTTCTCACATTAAGCTATCATTACTTCTTATGTATACAAAATAAGGATGAGGACAAACTTAATATATAAACTACTTTATATAAATATCAGTCGCTTGCTACACCAATAAATATTAAAAGACGTATTATAAATATGAATTAGCAATTGCAAATTATAAAATATAAGCAATAAAAGAAATGTGTTTGGGTGAGAGGATCCTAACGTAGTAACTCAGAATAAATTGTGACTGACTAGAAAACGCAGTGATTGAATTATGTAATTTATAAAATATTTTATTTGACGCATTTTTATAAATTTTGTTAAACTCATTTTAATGACGCAATTATACTAGTATATGTTAGTTTTTAATAATTAAGCATTATGTCATTATTGATATTGAGAATTACTTATTATAAAATCCGCAAGTCGTGGCTCTATTGCTACAAATTGTGGCTCTTTTCTCTGTTAAAATTACTACATGTGGCTCTTTCAATTATATTTAATCTTGGAAATGGCTTTTCAGTAGGCACCTTTGCTTAGTTTTATTTTGTAAATGTATAAAATGTCAAATAATTCAAAAGTTAATAAATAAAATTTATTATTTCATAAACAAAAAAAATACAGATATACATACATTTCTGACTAAACTTGTAACATTAAATTAGGGAAGACAAAATATTATGATGTAAGAGGTGTTGAAGCAGTAAAGCTTTAGGAAACATCCCTTCGGGAGCTCTAATAAACCAATGTTTATATTAACTTTCCTGTTTTTGGTCCTTGCTTCTTCACCTAAAATGTAATCTAATTCAACGCAGACGTCATTAACAATAATTACGCCAACTTGCCAAGTAATTCTGAAATGTAATTAAAACTTTTATTTAATTTCATATTTCACCGAATACACATGAATTTATTAACGTATTTTATATATTAGAAAACAAATTATCCTCATTGTAATTTTGTCATTCATAATTTAAAAAAAAAGCTTCTTGAAAAATAAAACTTTTGAGAATTACTTAATATAATTTAATTGATAAGTTGTATTAATACAACATTTTTGGGCATTGATTGTCTAGATAATAAGCTTTATTAGTTACAAATATAGCAAAAGGGCTATCGACCTAAAAGAAGGAAAAATCGGTCAGAGGTGTGATTCGAACCAGCACCATTTCGCACCAGATTTGTGTAATGCAGGGACTCTTAACCAGTCTACTAAGAATATTAATAATATATATTTAAGTATACAAATATGAAAATTTAGATTATTTAGAAATTTTCTTATTATACTGGGACAAGACTAGTCGAAAATATGATGTATTAATCAATTTGTCAATAACTATAAGAGATTTATAATTTTCATATTAATTAAAATATGATTGATATGAACGTAATTATTTATTGTTTTCAATAATAAAATAATTTGAAATTATGTTAATTAAGTGTGGAATAAATGTGTACAATATAATTAATATTGCCGATTGATTTTAATAAAAAAATGTATAGTGAAATAGAAGGATATTATTAATTAAACCATGCATTGCAAAATTGAAATTGTATATAATTGCGTATTAGTAACGTTACGGAATACGCAATGTAAACAGTGATAAGCAATTAGTTTAACGTACAGTACTGTAATAGAATAGTCGCAGATGCTTTGTATTTCAGATGCGTTTGAATGTGTAGTTAATTGAATCGAACGGTAATTAATATCGCACAGTGAAGTTGGGCATATGCAACGAAGCTGCAAAACCAGCACACAGCCATATTTATTACTCAATAACGTCAAGCAAAAATTACGCTAATTAATTATAAACATATATTTTTTCGATAACATTTAAAATTTATAAATATGAAAGTACAGCTCTTCGTCATTTTTAATTGTTAATAGCGTGGAACTGTACTTGTTCATCGTAGTAATTTTACTCATTAAATATGACTCGAGAGGATAACGTTCCGTTCACCATCCGAGGATGGAAGTTTGCTATTATTGCTTTACTTTTGTATACCATTAAATAAATAACTTTTTCTTCTTTATTAAGCTGCAGTTTCCTCAGCTTGAACATAGCATAGCTTTTGTAAGTTTTCTTCCTGAACTAAAAAAAAACTTAATGAACTAGAAACCGCTCTTAAACATTGTTTCCCGAGCTTTTTTATGTCATACCCCACCTAAACCTTTCAAAAAGTATTATGTCCACTATATAGTATATATACTATGTATCATTTTCAAATTGACTCGTTTAATATAAAATTTTCCTCCATAGTTCGAAACACTAAATTAAAATATATTAAAGTAAATGTCAATATATTGGTGTAATTTAATCACAATTATTATACCTTTTTATAATAATATATATGGAAAAGGCACATATATTCTATTTGGTGGCATAGATGATATTAAAAACACGTATTTTCCGGCTTGTTTAAGAAAAGTTACTTAAAAAACGTTACTTAAAAAAAGAAAGTAAGATTAAAATTTAAAAAAAGATGAAATGTTAAAGTAAGAAGATAAAGTAAGTAATTAGCAATTGACCGAAGATTATAGATACAAAACAAAAAAATACATTTATAGTTTTATATCATTAGTTATCGAGTCGAGAAGAGAAGAGATACTGTTCTGCCGCTTTCCTCGACATCTCGCAGGCGTTCAATCGAGTTTGGCACAGAGGATTGCTATATAAAACAGTATCTCCCACATGAGTATTACATAATATTTAAATCATATCTATCTAGAAGACTCTTTAAGGTCAAATACAAAGATGAACTGACGACTCTACGTCCAATCCTTTCCGGAGTTCCGCAGGGAAGTGTCTCTGGGCCCCTACTGTACTTGAAATTTACTGCCGATCTTTCAACTTCTGAGCAGGTCACAGTGGCCACATTTGCTGATGACACTGTTGTTATGGTATCCCATCCAAGCGAAACAACAGCCTCACAAATGCTCCAGGAAAGCCTGAACAACGTTTCTTGGTGGCTCGGAAGGTGGAGAATGAAGGCCAATGCGGCCAAGTCAGTACACGTGATCTTCACAATGAGACACGAAACTTTCCCACCCGTATCATTGAACGGCAAGCTCATGATGCTAAATATCTGGGTATGCATCTCGATAGACGCTTGATGTGGAGGAAACACTTACTAACAAAGAGGAAGCCTATTTGGACTTACGGTATACAACTTTGGCGCTCTGTCTGCAATTCAAGCATTGATGTGATACAAAGGTTCCAGTCCAAGATACTCAGAGCAATTACCAATGCTCCTTGGTTCTCAACAAATGAATACATACACCACTACACTAACATCAGTTTTGCAAAGGAAGAGATAGCTAAACTCAGCATAAGATATCAACATCGGCTGGAGGACCATCCAAACCAATTAGTTACTGAATTAACACATACAGAATCACTTCGACGAAGATTGAAGCGTTTAAAACCACACGATCTACCTAACCTTTTTGGGATTAATGAAAATTAAAAATTATCTACCATAATATATGCATGAGTGAATTTATTTTAAGTTTGTTAGCGGAGTTTGGTCGTTGGATCAATCTTCAATAATCTTGTGTTTATTTTTTTTCATTTTAAATTGTTACTGCTGGAGCTTATTATCTGATTTTTATTAATACTTGTAGATAGATGGCTTTAAAAAGGAAAACAAAGTTATCGAAATTAGTATTTACAAGTTTGTAAGAAATGTCAACAATTTTCATTGGATTTTTTTGTTATTGATTTTTATATAATTATCTACATTATTATTATTAAAGCTATAAAATATTGTCCTAAGTAAGATATATGTAACGGATTTTGATTATTAATTTACAAAGAGCCAGCTAATAAATAACAGACAAAGATTTCTGACTTTTTATTAATTGTATAGTGAATTATAAAGCTTGAAATAGCGAGAATAACCGATTAACTAATCAATTATGAGTTGTTTACAGAGTTTTAAATTAGAAATAGGTTCATGAAATTGGGATACTGATATAATAAGGACCGATTTAGTGGCGCACATTGTGGAGACAATCGCGGGATTTTTAAAAACGTTTCCCGGGATTTATCGAACTGAAAATCCCGGCAATGACCCTCTTATATTATCTAATCAGTTAGAAGATGTTCACAGAGTTTGAAGCAAAGAATAATTTATGTGATCGACATTGATGCGGGGATGAACAGTTTCCTATATAGGATCCGACCATATCGACTACCTATCACACATCAAAGGTGCTCCGTTTTAATCGCATCACCGTTAATTGCAAAGCTTACAAACGTACCGTACCGCCATATTGCGATAATTGCTTCTTTTGTTTCCGTCCGATACAATAATACTCCGTCCCTTTTTCCGCCCGGATTCATCCGGAACGTTCACGGTCAGAGGTTAATCTGTTTCTCATACGAAGGTCGTGAAGGTCGTGAACTTACTAAACTGTGACATATTTCGCTAATATTAATAACTTCGTGCTGGATGTTCAATGCATGGAATGAACGACCCCAAAAACTTATAATAAGTAATTTGTTTATCCTACAGAAATCACGAGTATTAATGCTATAATTATAACTTTATATGTCGTTTCTTATAAATTATAACTAGAATAATATTATCTACGTTTTATATTCATGTTTTATGAATAGTATACAATTTTATTCATGTGTCAATAATAATATTAATAATATAACTAAATTATATTAAAAATGTATAGAAAATATAATAAAAAGTAAATATTTTAAAAAGAAAATAATCAATTATAAAAATATCATATTATAATCATAATAAAGTCAACTTCTAATTTGATTTATTTTTAATTAAATTTAATTAAAAAATATAAATGTTATGAATGCTTCTCATCTGCAGTCTTTTTTGGACTATCTTAAGGACTGTTATTGTGAACAAGCTGTCTTGCATTTATTTCTTATTTATTCTGTAGTATTCCTGTAGTTTCATTTTAAATTTTGCTATTTTTGATTCTTCATGTATATCTTCCACTATTTTACTGTACTCTATAATAACTTGAACAACTAAACTTTTATTTAATACGTTAGTTGTATTCCTTTGCATCCTTTTATTGTGTTGTAAATATTTTTAAAAAATACTACAACTAAAGATTTTTAAGATATTAGAATGCAGTTACGAAATTATAAAATGAATATGAATTATTTTGCATTTGATGTGAATGAAATGTGTATCTAAAGTTGTTATACTACTAGACATGGTTTTTTTTTCAAACATGATGTAATCTCTAGAAATTGAATAATATTATAAACATAATACAATTGTACCTGGCAAAGCTCCGTTGAAAAGCTCCACCAAAATCACAGACTGTTTGGACTAATTAGGGAGAATGAAATAACATAATCATTATTACACAATTAAAATAATATACTATTCTTTTAGAATTTATTTACATGTTTTTCAATTAAAAAATAGCTTGTTTTGAATTTTTCAAACCGATTTTTGGATTCATTACAGTACAATACCAGTTAGACTCTGTGATGCATTTCTGTAATGTATATGTATTTTCCTTAATTTACAACAATAGTTTTGATTTATAAAATTGCTGGATCTTTTTTTAATTCATAAATGTATAAAGTCGCTTAATATATTGAAATATATTCCTATTAACCTGTTTTGACATAAACATATTTGCTGCAAAATACATCATTAAATAACTGCAAAAAGTACATTTTTTTCTGTATTTTTATAAACTATCGATGTGAAATTTATTACGTATGTTATAATAATTAACAAAATATCAAAATGACGTAAAATATATTTTTGATGCTGAAGAGTATTACAAAAAAAGGATGACAGAGTTCATTCAAAAAATATATAAACAAAACTAATTTTACATAACTAACATCTATTTTGTATGTCTCTATGGAACAACATTTACAATCTATCTTTCAGCAAATCACCCATCGTTGCAATCACTCATTTAGAACCGTTCCTGATTGATAACTCATCGTTCATTGCTGTTAGGATCACAAAATCCTATATTGTATTTTTGTTTGGGGATCAGCGACCTAGAATTGAAACCATGTATCTTCGATCTGTAGACAGACGACTCATGTCATGCGGCTATGAGCCGATTTATATAACAAAGATAATTACATTTTTCTTATATACAAAATAAAATATAAAATTGTATACTTAATATAAATTTTCTTACATAGTTTTAATTTGTACTATTAGCTGAAGTTACTTATTTCTATCGAAAATCCTATAAACGAAAGAATATCAAATAAAATTATATATAATAATTATATTTTTTGATGAAATTAACATATAATTCGTAGCATAATTAAGAAAATAAAGTGAAATTAAGAAAACCTAAATATAATTTTAGTTGTAACAAGAAAACAAGTACGTAAATATATTTTATTTCGGCTTTAAAACAGAAATACCTATTGTTGAACAGTGTCTATTCCAAAAGTTGTTGAAATCTCTTTATAAGTCAATATAATAAATTAGATGTATCTTTACTTTCAATTTGCTTTGAATTCGTTCTACGAAAATTAGTTACATTTTTTTTAAGTTTATTTTTAAACCACAGAGAAATTCCTAGACAAGTTAATACACAGTAGTATCACAGTAGTATACATTCACTTTAGAATAAGTTCAACTTGATATACGTCATGTTTGGTAGCAAGCTAAATACTTTGTTCGTGACTTTTCTTTGAATTACGATTGTGTGATCAAATAATGAAAATTAATAGTTTTGGAAACTAGACCATTTATAACATAGCATAATGACATCAATAAGCCAGAAGAGCAGTTAGTTTCATGATAATGAATTAATATTTACTCATTATTCTTAATAAGTAAAATAACGATGATTATTAATTTCTTAATTATATTATAATAATTACAAATATGAACATCCATCTAAATTCATAATTAAATCCTTAACAAAATATGGTATTCCCATTATTGTAATACGAGATTAGTCTTAGGAGAGCTGGTAAAGAAGTTAGTTTTAAATGAAATATCTTAGCTTGTGCATCTATCGAATAACATGTCTTAGTACCTGATAGTTAATATAGGAGAAGTATTTAACTCATTGTTAATAATTTATGATGTCAATAGTTAACATATTTGGTTGATTTCTCAATTAACATTCTCAGCAATACAATGAAACTAGTTAAGAATATTCGTATATAATATGCATACACTCTTCTAATTGTAACTGTTCGTTGTATAGTATGACGTAACTATGAAATAATCTACAGTGTCCTGAGATTGTAAATCTCGGAACATGACAATACATCATATTTAAATAAAAACAAGTAAAACCCTTCTACTATGGTAGTGACTTTGGCCTTTTCCGGAGGTCCTCAACTACCTATGAAAAAGCTATGTGTATATAGTACACTCAAGTATGATTTACAAACCAAATTATGTGAAATATTCATAAAGGAAATATTGCATCAAATAGACTTTGTAAATAGTATTTCAATTGTTTTTCTCGTTAATGTTGTATACGTCTGCTAATATATCAAATTCTCATTCTGATTAAGGGTTAGATGCTGTTTTCGTGACGTGACGGGTCAAAGTAATTGAACTCTTTTATCAACTTTTATACTCATTATGAGACTACTACAATCATAATTCTTCCATACAATTCATTCATAAATACTTGGATATTATCTTAATAACTTTAAAAAATCTAGTTATCATCGAAGACATTTAAATTATCAGAAATAAATTCTGAGACTATAATAAAGATAATGCTGTATAAGTTTTTTTTCTCAAAATTATTGATTTAAAATAATATGATTAAGTCAATCAATTCTTAAATCATTAGGAAGCTTTAATAGTAACACCGTGATAGAATATTTTTATAATACAACAATACAAAGTACGTCTTCGATTAGTCCGGATTCTAGTACGAAAACACATATATTATTAACCAGTTTACAGCTTCGTATATCTTATGTATTATTTCTCCTATTATAAAATAAGTTTTTCTTGTAAAATGTTTAATTTGGGCAAATAGCCCATTGCAGCACTAACATTATATCTTAATAATATTTTTTTAGTAGTTGCTGTTGCAATAAATGTTATTATTATATTAATTAATCTTTAATAACATTATGAAAAATTTATGGAATTCGTTATTAAGAAAGCTAATTATTATATGCGAAAGTGGTTTTAGTTTAAAATAATCCTACAGTATCACGGTTAAGTTCCAATCTTGGTCCCTTTTAAAGGTTTCCACTCCTCCACAAAAAAAATGTTCGAATGGGGTTTTAAAATTGCTTAACATATTATAGAACACAATAGGTAATAGTTGTAGTAAATAAGCTGCATTTGATTATTACGGTATCTAAGATAGATCAGACTATTCGCGTGATTTATTAGTGTTATGGATGCTGTATTTTGTTTATCCCAGGTGACTTTTGTAAATTGGTATGTGTGTGCGTGTGTGTGTGTGTATGAGTGTTGTGTGTGTACGAGGTCTAAGTGATTGAGCTCCTCTTTCTTATCGACTTTATGAGGCGTCGCATCGTTTGTT
>JAFMTC010001603.1:157657-201597 GCA_018845635.1 Nicrophorus orbicollis | reverse complement strand
TGCGCTGGCTTCTGGCGCTTCTGTCGGAGGAAGTTCAGAATCCGCGTGCCGCTCGGGCCGTAAGCTTGTGTGTTCGTTCGTCGGGTGATGATCGCGGTCTCTCTGACCTATCGTAGTCATGAAATCCGCGCTCCGAAACTTGACGCTACTCTTGGCCCTTTTACCACTTGTTCAAGTTCACGGTAAGTGCACCAAAAGCGAAAAAAGAGCGAGATCATCCAGCAAAGATGACCCAAAGAAAAATCATAGTGCATAGTGCTTTTCATCATCACTTGTGAACCACCCCCATTCCCGCAAAATACAAGAGGAGGACTCTATTAAATCACACACCATCTACGAAACAGATTACGCCGCAACCGCTGCTTTATATACAGAGGAGAGCAAGCAAGCACCCTCCGGTACTTGTTGGAAACTTGGACAGTCTTGGGGAAGTTTTGCTGCCGCGACCGCGGAGGGACATATTTCACGGCGCCTTAAACGGGGGGTTGTTGCAGAGCAACCAAACCGAGCCGAAACTGAAACTGAAACCGCCGCCACCCACTGTGAACACACACACACACTCACAAAAATATATATAATATATAGATATAAAATAAAACATTGCAGCGTGAAATTGCAACCGCCAAAAATTGTACGAGACAAGAAAGAAAAACAGGAAAGGAAACAGAGGGGAATTAAAAATACAATTAGGAAACTTTAGTAACTCCCTTCGGGCCTGCGATGGGGCGCTTTAATTAAGACCGAAAGCGCGAAAAGTTATAGAAAATACTAATTTACTTGTTCCTGAAAAGAATGACATACCCATTTCGCTTGTCGCAAGTAGTTATCGCTGTAATTCTAAATAATGCAATTCTTTCTCTCAATCCTGCTATCATAATTCTTCTATACAATTCATTCATAACTACTTGGAAATTATCTTTTGAATTTATATACACTGTTATTCTTAAAAGAATTGCATTTCTCGACTTACATATATTGCTAAGCATAATTTATATAATATATAACATTTCTAGTAAAATTAACCGTATTTATTCATTCACAAAAACTTTTATTATAATTATAATTATTATACATAATAAGAATAACATTTATTGCAACAACAACAACTACAAGTAAAAAATAAACTGAATATAATAGAGGAGATACAGAAAAAATAAAGCTGTTACTGCAAAAGGCTACTAATTATTATATTTTTTGCGCCTAAGTACTATTCAAAATAATTCAATGTTGTAATCACAATTACTTTTAATATCAACTTAATAATTTGTAAAAAAATATGTAAATTATGGCAGAGAGACCTAGGTCAATAGCCCTTTGGCCCAATTTGGAACTACATTTGGAAGTACATCAAGTAAATAAAAATAACATTTGTTCAAAAACATATATTTTTTTTGTATTTTCTAAATACTTTAAATATCAATAAAGTTATTACATCTGGTAGGCAAGAATATAACTTACTAACGAATGTAAAAATATATAAAGTATACTTGTAATTCGAAATTTTAATACAATTAACAACGGAAGTCTTTCTATAATGTATTGAAACGCAGAAATTAAAAATAACAAAAATTTAATTTTAATTAAATATATTTTACATTGAGAATGATTAGTATAGTAAAATTTTGATTTATACAAATATGCCATATAAAAATAACTAATGACTATCATAAGTAAAATATCAGTTCTTTCTTGTAAGATTCTATTTACATATTTTCCAAATATCAAGAGAAACAATAAGCATATTTTTTTCAATCAGATTAAAAAGTATTGTAATTCAAAACAACTTATGAAAGTGTCAAATAATATAATTTAGAATAAATCTATTTCAAATAGGAAATCACTGATTTCTTAAATGATTAGTAATAAAATGTAGGAAATTACGAACAGAAATACCGACTTTTATTACATTATTATTATCATATTTGCATGAATATTATTTTTTATGTTTTGTATTACTGTTGCAATAAATAGCGTACATCCTTTTATCTGGTTAATTTATTATCTAATCAATAATATTGTAGAATTTGAGAAATTCTATTTTTCATATTACTAAATAAACACCGAAATTGAATAAGAAATATTAAAACAAACAAATTAACTGGAAATTCACATATATTATGCAGAATGACATCATGTAGAAAAAAATCTAGAAATGTTGCTTATTATAAAGTATAGTTAAATGTTGATATAATGCGTTTCATTAAAAATGAATAATATTGTTATTTTAATAGTGAGACAAACAATGCAACGTTTAAATCAATTATTTGGTCAAAATTACATTTTACTGTTGCAGAATGTTTGGAATTTATTTAATTAAATTGTTAAGTCGTCTGTGATTAAAAATAACTTTTATTTAAAAAACTGTACCAAATTAATTAATTAATTATTTACGAAGATCCCAATTTCGTTTATTGAAATATTTGTGGTAAAAATTATAAAACTCTTATAAAAAAAACGTATCACAAATATAAATAATCCCAATAATTAATGTGATTTACCTATATAATACACACAAAATACAATATAACAAAACTGTGAGAACATTTCTATTCACGTTAAATAATATAATAACAACTCTTTATAAAACAAATCTTTTGGATTCTTGTTTCTTTCGAATCTACGATATTTAGCTTATCCTATTAAAATGACAAAATTATAATTAACATTCGGTGCAAGTAACTTGAATTTCAGAAAGCTATTGTATTTCTTAAATAACGGACGAATAAAATTTAATAGCATACAAAATAAGTTGTTATAAAAATATTATGTTTTGCTACTTTGCTTTTATCAACTACTTGAATCATATTTTTTAAAATGAATTATTTAATATGTTGTATTACATCTCTAAAGATTATTTGTATCATATGAACATGGCAAAGTATAAATATAAAATAACACTTAGTTTTATAATTATCTCAATAACTGAGATACTGAGAATAACGTATATACATATGATTAAATACACTTATTTGAACATAATTAGTTACATTAAACTATTGTTAAGTTGAGTATTAACAGATATTTAAATTACAAAATTATTTTTGAAAGAGTTTTTGTAAATAAATAATTGATTAACATATGTTTCAATTAATACATACATTTATAATTTATTTATCGAAAAATTATGAAAATAACCGATTTAGAATTAAAATATTATATGTAAATAATGGTAAAACTTTGCACTTTGCTTAAATTCGAAACAAAACGGAGTGTACACTCTAATTTACACCAGAGACTTTCACATGTAAATCGCGTAATTTTATGTAAACTTAATTAACAGAGTTTTTTTTATTTCACTCTCTCGTGTTTTAAAGCCATGTATACTTGATTCGGTTAATTTTATAGCATTATACTTGCACGTTATAAATTATGAACCATTTCAGATAGTCGTTAGAAAAAATAATTATATTCATTGTAAATTTTTGAAGAAATTATTATGTTATTTATATGGCCTGAAAGTTCCTGAATGTTTACATATAAAACATATCAATTATGATAAAACATAATACAGGATAGTGATATTAATTATCAAAAATTGTTTATAGTTATCAAAGTTTACATGATTCAAAAGTCATAAATACTATTTCGATTTAAAACTCATTAGTTTGTCGACATTTTACCTAAACTCTTGAGTACAGTACTACAATATAGTTGGTTTCCAGACTGCTTTAATCCGGTCTAATCAAGGAACTAAATAATATACAAATAAACCACAAACGACCCACATTATTTTGTGATTACAATCGTACTACATTCAATACGGACTGATAGAAGTCGCATAATGTAAGGCATTGTTGCCTTTATTGTTAAATTTGGTGGAATAGAAAACACGACAGTTCTTGGATCCAAATTAAGGCTAATAAAAATGTGCACATACAAAATATGATACCAATTATGATAAAACTGAATACACAAATAAAGAAACAATGATTTATAACGAGCTACGATATTAATTATCCGGAATAGCTATTAGTTGTCGAAATTTACATGATTCATTTTGAAGGCTTGAAATGTAATTATGATAAATTAAATTATGGCTATATGTCATTGAATTTCCTAGTTATTAAGCTATACATAACAGATTACATTTTCAAATTATCAATTTATCAATTAATTTATTAGAGTTATAAATATATGTGGATTGTTTTCTGAAAACTAACAAGGTTTTTGTTATTAATTACCTAATTATAACTTCGAAATTATATGATATTTTTAGGTACAAGTAATTGATGAAAATTGGGTGAGTTATTTGAATTATTAAATAAATTAGAGTGCATTTGTAGGTGAATTTAATAATACTACATTCATTAATAATGTTTTAATTATCTAATTATATTAAAACTTATTTGGAATCAAAAAGGATTATCTGTAAAGATTTATTAAGTAATGATTTTATCAAAATATGCTTTCTTTCAGAAAAATAAATTATTATGTTAAAATTCTAATATTTGTTTAATGCAAAATTAATTAAATCATTATTTTTTATGAATACAACTTAGACCCTTTTGTGAGTTATATTTCCTCTAATAATCCGGATCCAAATGGTGAAACCTAAGATTATTTTTTGTAAAAGTAGCATTATTTTTTTAAGAACAAGTTTTTATCCAAACATTTTTTAAACCAGTAAAAATTTGGTAGTATTTAAAATATCTAATTTTAACAAAGCAAATACGCTAAATTTTCTAGTAAAAAGGATAATTAATATTATTATATACTATACTATATAGATACAAATATTATAAATTGTTTAAATTAATTCGATTTGTATGTATTTCCTTGCAAATAAACAGGACTGATTTAGAAGCAATGCTGAAGTAAACATAAATAAGTAGATAAACTTTCAGTTCAACACGATATCACAACAGATACCCTTGACCTGTTTTTAATAATAAATCGTTTCCACGAATTTAAAGAAGCGATCAGTTTTAATTCAATTACTAAATGCATTTCAGATTAATTCTTAAATCTGATTTATTGTGCTATTGCTTATATATTACTACTAACAAATAGATGGATACATAAAACTTTATTTATTTTTGTTATCCAGAGATTCTTAAGTTAATGCTTATATTATTTGCAATGTAGGCGACAATCAAAATGCCGTGACTCATAAATAATATTTACATTGTATCCCCTAGTGCCGACATCCGAGATGTTGTGGCTCTTCAATATATGCAGTGGCGCCATTTGGCAGAATCGGGGCTATAAATTAATTCAATTATCTTTGAGTCCTATTTTTACTCCCCTCGTATTATGTTATGAATTACGACGAATATTGTAGAAAAACAAACAAGGATATTTTATGTTTTTATTCATTCGCATCAAAGTCCATTTTTAAGCCTGAATTCATTTTCAGAGAAGATATTTTGTATGCATTATAATTCTATAAAGAGAATAACATTAAACTGAAGCTTTTTTCCCTTATTTATTACATTTATTGAAATACAAACCGTATTAATTTTATGCTCTCTTCACTTTTAGCTTTCTAGTGAAAATTTGAAGAGAGTAGATTTTTAAGTATATTAATATTCAGGTAACCTGGACTTAATTGAGATGTTATATCAATTGGAGTGAAGACTTAGTAAATTCTCATATTTACTTCAAAAAACGTATGGAAAAATGTAACTCTTTGTGAGATTTAATATTTGTTCCAGATTTTTATTTCTATAATTCTGACTTTTCTACTTAAGATTTATTTTTTCCTGTAGAAACCATAATAAAAATCATGATAAATTTCCTAGCATTACTAGAAAATTGAAGAGAAATGGAACATGTTTGTTTCAGTATTTTATTTGAAAAGTCATGAGTTTACAATATACCTGAATATTTGAATCTGGTCGAATTTAGAAACACAATAATACAGAAATAAGCTAGACAAATCAACTTACATTATTTTGTGATTCACTGAATCCGAAATAATGAAAGGCGTCAGGTCTTGTTTATAATATTTACTCTCATCATTTTTTAACAGGAATATTTGAAAAAAAAACTTGCTATTAAATTTTGTTGTTCAAACATTGTACCTAAAGTCATGAGTATTGTATAGATCAGCGTTTATTCTACTTATACGAGATCACATCTCCTTATGTCAGCTGTCAGTTTATGTCAAAGTACGAAATTATTGAAATATCTTTAGTAATTATAAGCTATTACTTTGAAATTGTTTGTTATTTGATGAAATCCGTGTGGGTTTTCATAATATTTACACTCATCAAGCCGTTCCTTATGGAACGTCTTGATTCTTCTCTATCACCACTTCTGTTCGGCCTGTTTTGGTATAACATGTATAACTATGACCCAAATATGATTAACCCTGACCTTTACATGGTCCAATATATCGACGACGCAGTAATAGTATCGCATTCTAACACACTACATTTCGCAATTTCCGCTCTTCAGAGATTGCTTTCTCAAACACTATCATGGTGTAACTTGTGGCGCCTTTAACTAAACCCTTCTAACACAAAACTGTTTATACCATATCATGGGATAAGTCCCCATTCCACCCATATCACATTCACTCAACTCTTTATCACCCCATTCGCAAATATCAAATATCTTAGCTTAACCTTATATTTTATACTTCATTATAGTTAGTATACGAAATCAATGAAGACAGAGCTAAAAACGAGATAGAGATTTCATTAAAACAAAATATTTATTTCATAATACATTTTGTGGTAGAATTTACACTTCATTATTAGAACTATTATTGGGATTAAATTATCGAACATACCACTAAATTATTTACTACTATAAAATATTTCAATTATAAGAAAATATTGTTAAATATTTGTTTTGAATCGAAAAAAAAAGTGTTCTCTTGATTAACTTAATAAGTATAAATGGATGTTCATTTTCAGATTATAACTATAAGAAAATCAGATCTTAAACACAATTTCTTATTTTCGAACATAATTTGAGATTTACAACCAAATATTTCGGAAAGTTGCTTTTTGTGTAAGTGACTACTTATTATAATAATTTTACATTATTATTTATTAGGAATATATTGTTGATGTCTGCAAATAGCAATTAGAACGAATTATCTTCTACAAACGCATTTAAACTGAATTTATTATTATTAGTCTAATGCATGTTTAATTTACTATTGTTTGTTGAAAAAGTCTCGTCGTCTCAATTATGCACACTAACTGAAGTTCAGGTTACACAACGAAAGCGACCTGCATATATAAAATGCGTGAATAATAGAGTAACTGCGGTTTATTTAGAATTATTTAAACAGTATATCGTAGCTGCATAAATAAGCAAGAACGTAGAAAAGAAGAGAGTAATAAAAAAAACTAAATAAATATATAAAAAAAGAACAGGAAGAACATGTGCACTTTGACATGGAAATTGTATATTTATAAAGTAAATCTAGTTAACTTTTTGCCGCTCGTGTTTCATCGCGATTGTGAAATGTGTTAAAAAAGGAGCATATATATATATATATGTATCATAAATAAATTTACGGCGTACAAGGACCTCTTGGGTATGTAACCTTCGGATTATATTCTTCCTGGTTAGTTTAGGAGTAATAAATTGCATACGATTATTGGTCTTAGTCTCCTGTTTTGCACAGAGATTATTGAGTTCTAAACATTAATACCGATAAATTATAACATGACAATTCTTAGATATATTAGCAAATATTATAAGCAAATTAATTAAAGCAATAGAATGATTTATTTTTCATATAATTCAGTTATTTCATCTTTAATTCTTAAGTATTATTCACAAAATAAGTAGATTGTATTTTAAAAATAACAGCTATATCAGTTTTTCTGAAAAATATATATAGTCAATCTCTTTTATAGGTAAAATTATAGTTTCTTGACTCTATGTATATATATATCTATTTGGAGGTCTGTTACTTCAACATTTCTGAAAAATATATACATAACCCATTTTCAGGTTTAATAATATCAAGTTGTCCAAGTTTTGTAATCATCAAATTGGATATGAAAACACTTCAGAATAACTGAATAAAACAACTATTTATCCTTTTTAGGTTTATATAATAATATGAAGAGTTCATCACTGAAATAATGCTAATTTTTCCATAAATCTTCTTAATTTTGAGATGTATTTATTAACCATCAATTTCTACGTTTTGTCTATGCTTTACGTTCATCAATTTTGAGGAGAGATAGTTTCAGTATTGCTGAAAATGCAGACTACTCGACCGTTTTTTTTTTCGTGTAGATATGAAAAAGTTTAGACATATAAAGTGTTATTATGAAATCATATGTTTCTATATTAAATATCTTCATATTCTAAATATTACAATGTAGCTATATCATTACTTCAGTATTTGATGTTTTTCAGCTTTGAAATGTCTTTAGAATTGGAAAAAGTCAAGGTAATAATAAATATAATTAATGTTGCCAATGGTTATATAATAATGTGGAAACGTTATTTTTTGTGGTACAAAGGTAGATTGTTTGCAGGTATGAAAAAGTATGTATTTATTGATGGTAAGGAAGCAAACAAAGCTGTCTTTGGCAGCGATTCTTGCATAATGGGGACCGTACACTAACGAACGTACACATGCTGTGTGGGCTTTGCAACCTTTTGTAGCACGACGGATAATGGTGATATCAATAGGCCCAACCTGTTCCGCAGGATCATAATTTAATTGAAATAAATCATTTTTCCATTTAGAAATAACGTTTCTGACAGTATTAGACTAGTACAATATTTGATGTAAAATCGATTTCAATTATTAACTATTTTTTTATATTAAATAATACAAATTAATTCTGAAATATAATTCAAATAATCAAAAAATACTTAAAATCATTGTAAATAAGCAGTATATAAGCAATTTAGAAGAAAAACTCAATTGTTTAATTTGTAAAGACTGAAAAATCTGAAAATTTTCATATTTTTTTAATTTCAAGATATTTACTGGTTTACTGGTCCAAAATTGGGTCAAGGGCCAACGATCGAGGTATTTCTGCCCTTCATTAATTATTACCTTTCATTATTTAATATTTATCGGTCAAAGGGCTATAGCTCGTGGATTTTTTTGACCTATCACATTTCATTTGATATTATTTAGAAAACCAATAGGAAGTAATAATTTCAATTCATAATATTTACAAAATAAAAATATTCGTATATTGTTTGAAATAAATTGTTCAAAATATACAACCTGAATATTAAGCATTTTTTATTTACACATTTAGTGCAAATATTCGGAAATAAATGGTCGGATATAAATATTTATCGCAAAAAGATTTTTTCTATTCTGTCACTCTCATCGTTAAACTAGGAAAAATATGGAAAATGTAAATAATAAACTATTGGTATTTTTTTGTTATTCTGTATATTTTACGTAATTAGCAGATTTATTTTTCTTTATAAACTGAATATTTACTATACAAACAAATATGTTAATATTAATATGTTCAAAAAAAAGAAGAATTCATTATGTTTAAACAATTAAACAAAAATAAGTTGGTAGAGTATCAAGAATTAAGTATATTTTTATCTGTAAATATTTTAAGTAACCTGTGATGTGATAATATAAGTACCTATTAACACTTACCGACAATTTCGGTAATTATATTAGCCAAAAAAAGGTAATGAAACTCATAGAAAATTCAATTGTTATTTGATTTTTGCAATACATTGTGTTTATTTCTTTTGTCCTTGTGAAAGTTACATAAAAAGAAAAATATTGCAATAATACAAAAAATAATTCTGAATATTTTTGTTATGCTTTTTCAATAATGTTGAAGTTTACTATATGGAATAGTGTTTCCCAACCTGGTTTCCAATCCTAATAAAGAGGTAATTTAATTGGTAAAGGGACAATTCGAAAATGAACTTACCTAATATTAAAAATTGTTTATGTGATACATACGAGAATTTCAGTAAGGGTTAGATAGGGCTTGGCAGAAAAAAGATTGAGAAATACTGAAATAGTCTTATTTATAACTAAAAAGGACATTGGCTTGAATACTTTCTGTTGTGACTTTGATTAGAACAAGTTTCTCGTTATGTCTGAAATAAGCTTAAATATGCAATCAACCCTCCTATAACGTAGTACTCTTACAGCGCGGTTTCCCATAATTCGTGTTGGAAATCTCTTTTACCTCAAATGGTTCAAACAATACAAGATGATTCTACAATTTCACTCCCAGTTACAGAAATAGTAAACATTGCTTCTCGTTTAAGCGATGAAGAATTTGCAGTAAACCATCAGGATGTAAGAGAACTAGTACTCGGGGAAGAAACTTTAGATGAGGAAGAACTGATGGAATGAATTGATGCATCCACCTCAAATGGTAAACGAAAATAAGGAAACGAAAATCTCGATTTACATGATGTGAAATAAGGGCTAAATTTGGCTAAAGAATTAGAACTTCATTTCATTCAAACTGATCGTTCAAGGGTGTGCAGCGCAAAGTTTAAAAGAGAGTTAAGAAATTGCTTAGCTCCCTATAGAGAGGTTTTAGTAGATTTAGAGCTACAATCGAAAACCAATGTGAAGATGAACTAAGTGATGAAGACATTTTACCATTTAAAAGACAACGAGTTAGGCGACTCATATCTGACAGCAAGAATGAGTGTTCAATGATTACATAATTTTACAAAATGAACTCTTCAATTCAATTCAATAAAAATAATTTAGAATTTATCTTGTCTTTTCTATTTATTGGTCTCCATATAACGCGGTACGAATGTTGTGATTTGTGCTAATTCCGAGTTTCTTATAGCGCGGTTTCCATACAAAGCTGTAGACTGTTTCCATAGAACGCGCTACGAATTAGCCTGGTTTGTACGGTTAAATCCGAGTTTCTTATAGCGCGGTTTCCATATAACGCGGTACGCACTCACCGCGTTATAGGAGGGTTGACTGTATTTGGTTTTGTATATAAAGTCGGATTTTTTAAAAATAAAAATAACTGGAAATAATATGTTATTTTTATTTATCTTACTTGAATTATTTGTATATTTACACCATTTATATAAGCTGGAATATAACCATATCCTCCGTATCATGATGTCAGCACAAAGTCCTGCATTAAATCTGTGCAAATCTCGCTGCGGGTTTCGGCACGCTCCAAATTAGTTTCGAGGATCAGCTTTGCAAATGCATTTTGTTGAGAAGTTTTCGTAACTATTATTTCTCTGATAGTATGTTTGTACATATTTTCACGCAATCTTTGTTCAGCGTTTATTTTCTTGCTGCATTTCCTAGAACGTTGTTGCACGGTTTTACATGTAAAACGAAATCTCGGTGACATAAGTCGCAATCAGTTTAGGAAACGGGAATGATGCACGTCCGGACGGAAGAACACAAGACAAAAAAAGGATGTAACTGAAATGCTAAGACACGTGGTCCTTCCTGTATTTCTTAACACGATCGCACCCTGAGGCAAGCAGGAAACAACGGGACGAAGGCATTCGGGCGAAAAGTGAACTTCGTTCGTACACTTTGGTATTCATGGAAGTGTTGGGCTAAAATGGCGTGAACTTTGGGAACGTACAGTTCTGCTTCTAAAATTATAAAATTAAGATGAAGAAACGGACGAGTCGGAAATTAAGCTCAAGCAGAAGTTTTTACTCTAATAATGTACAAATTTAAACAAAATCAAGAGTTGTTCAAGCAATTGATAAAAAATGAAGAATGTTGCAATAAGTCTAAGAAACTTAGATGCAAATGTATATACTAAACATGAAAATAACTTTTAGTACAAAAGTTAGAATAAATTGATTTAGTCTACGTTATTTTTCACATAATTGCATTAATATTTTTAATAAAATAAAAAAAATAATCAAAAAGATAAACAATATGATTTATTATTCTGGCAAAAACATAACTTCTTTATTCATAACTAGGCAGAGTTACTTTTGTTTTAAAGAACTGTGAATGGTATATTTTTCATGATATTTAATTAATGTTGCTATTAGCTTCAAGAAAGATGCTGAAACTAACATGTTTGAAATTTAAGTTATTTATTTTATAATAATTGTACTACAAAGTAATTGAAGTTCTTGAGGTTTTTGGTCACACTACAAAAACGAAATTGCTATCTTATCAACCCAATGTTGTGCATTCTATGTTTAAATCAATAACTTATGTATCAAATAACTTAAAGCAAACTTTGGTTTAAATGTATCATATTTTTATAGGAATTAACCTATTTATTTATTAAATAAGTATGAAGGCGCATATATTCCAGAATGTGCGTGTAATAAAGTTATATATTTCCTCTGAAATAAGTGAAAGAAATCTAAACCGCTTTCTTTTTGTTCCTGCCTTTATTCTTCTTGTGTTTAATCTGCTTTGATTAAATAAGACCCAAAACAACTTAAATCTTCATGAAAGCTAACAAATTTAGCTAACGAAACGGAGAAAGATGGACTACGACTCGAAGAAGAAAGAGGGTAAGGAAGGGAGAGAAAGAGTAAAGACAAAGAAAAAAAAATGAGTGGTGAATCCTGTGTTTTTATTGAGTGGCTGGGACGCGGCGCGGTTAAGGAATTAAGTCCTCAGCTTTTCCAGTTGGTTCGCCAACCTCTTCTCTTCGTCCCCTTCGACCCTTCTTTATATTATTATATTTTTTTGCGGAGGTGCAAATAATGAGGTGAGTGTAATAAATGTTTGGACGTGCGGGACCTTCCAAGGGCCACATTAGGGATGTGAAGAGAAAGATAGAGAAAGAGAACAGACTCAGAGGGTTTCACTAAGTGTGTGATGGAGCGAGAGAGAAATAGTGATATGGAGAGAATGAGAGATGCAACGAGAGAAAGAAAGAGGGGGAGAAGGCCGGAATTTATGGCCCCCTATTGGGGTCCGCAAAACCGGATATATAGATTCAGTTCCGTTTATTCTTATTCCTCGCCTCCTTTTTGGCTTCGGTATTTGTTCCGAAGCGTTGGCCCATCTCCAGGAGATGAATTGTGTGTCTGGCTGCGTAACGACTTGCTGCGGCAATGCAGCACTTGATCCATTAAGGGTTCGTTCGCATTCCATCGCCTAATCCAACAGAATCTTAGTGCCCTTCCCAACGGAAAACCATTTATATATTGCCCTTCCTCCAACTCAAACCGACAGACACATATACACATACACACAACTTATATATAACTATGCCAACTTTGCAGATGAACCGAAGAAATTCGATTTCAATTTAAATAAGAGCTTTACTGGTTTCGTCCTACTCCTTTCCCATTTTTTACTTCTCTTTATTTCGTTCTCCTTCCTCGCATCCCATGTATTTTCGAGTCATTGGGTAAATCTCCGCAACTCGAGTCATAAGATAATGGCGCTCCTTTACATCCAATTGCCATGAGGAAACAAATCTTTTCGATGCATTTTGCATTTGTTTTGCGGAAAGCGCATTTCCTGTCGCTCGAATATTCTAAACATCGTTCCGCCCAAAATTTATTGCTCGAAAGGCCCTCCAAAACCGCGCTTATAATGTACATTGTAATGTTAATGTTTTACGTACAGACAATTCCTGGAATAATGATGCTATGATCTAATACTGCATGAGAATGCTATTTACATTCTCCAAATTCATACAACTATAGAAATTTACCTACTTTTTGTAGTTCCGAATATTTGCAATGATTTTGTATATATTCATATGGAAATAGTAAATTCAGATCATAAAAAAATATTTTCATATATACACCCATACCTGGCTATACGGCATTTCGCTATAACGGCACTCTTCAATCAAGACACGTTTTCGATTTACGGCCTAAAATTTTTCGCTATAACGGCAAAAAAACTGTTTTTCGATGTCGATATATCTACATGATGCCAATCTTGCGCAAGCGCAATCTTTGATTCCTTATACGGCTTTCGTGGAACGTATCTAGGCCGTAAAGCGAGGTATAGGTGTATTATATGGAACTTATAGTTTCTACTTGTTTTTGTATTGATATAACAAATCGTGAAATTAAAATTGAACATATAGTTTCACTTAGGTGAACAATACCCTGAAAATGAAGTTTTAATATAACGAAAAAAACAAAAAAACGAAAAATCACACTTATTGAACTTATTTTTTTTAATCCTAACGTAGTATAATGATATGTGATAATTTTATATTTAGCAGTATTAATGTAATATAAAAATAAAATGAATCAATTTTTTTATATTTTTCTTTAAAAAATGAATCAAAATTTTGATAATTTGATTAATTATTAAATTAGAAAAGCTATACTCAAAAGGGACTACTAATTACAGAAATCACTAGCCCATTTTCTTAAATAATATGATGCATTTTGTTTACTATTTATATAATAAAAAAAGTATTTAATGCTAATTACGAAGTTTTAAAAATTAATATGGAATTAAACACTAAGCTCTGCAGAATAAATGTAAATTACTAAATATTTCACTCATAGTGGAAGCTTTTACAGTTCCCAAGAATTAACTATTTTAAATTCAGTCGGCGAGTTTTCTGAATAAATCGTATTGAAATATGAATATAATAAACGTAGAACGGTATTTCGCCTTTTTCATGTGCCTGTTGTCATGCAAATGTGATTTACTTTTATTGGTCTGATTGTATTCGACGAATGAAAATGGATTCGACATTAGTTGCAGTGTATGGATGTCGCTGGATCGGCGGATTGCAAAGATCTAGAGGCAAATCTTGGAGTAGAGAAATACAAACATATCATTAAACTTTGTTTCCGTATGTAAAGGCTCTTACTGCCGAAGGAGTTTTGGAACAAATTGTAGTATTTGTGTGTCTAGCAAGGATTTACTGTGCCTCTCGTCCCTCTGGTTTCTCTACTGCTTTTACTCGCATAGATATATTGTTTCTAGAGGTAAATAAATACACTCGGAATGGAACATTGAGTGGCTTTATGTTGAAGTTGCAATATTTTGTTGTCATATTAATTTTACATGAAAAATGCACGTAAAACCACAGCGCGCTTAAAGTTTTGCGTTTTACATTTAATTTATCTATGTACAGGGTGTTAAATTATAAGAACATCTCATTTATTATAAAGCACACTTTAAATTACTTTGTAAATTTAGCTTTAGCTCTTTGTAACTTACAATATCATCCTATAATAAATTTAATACTAACTTTATAATGTAATTAATAATTTAACAATAATAAGATTTATTGCAATAGATGCAGACATAAAAATAATAATATTTATTATTATTACAACAATAATCCAACAAAATAAAGCAACGAATACATCTATCACAAAGGGAAACTGACTGTAATCTTTTGCACTATATTAAATTTACAATATTATCAAATAATGACTAAAAGCAAAAGACAATTATGAAAATCATTAATACTGAAAAGTAATTTACCGTAAGAGAACCACTCATAGTAGAGTCTGTAAGAATTAAAAAAAAGTGAATTCCTAATTTAATTAATTTAGAGGATTTTTTTTTGAATTTCTATTAAAAAAGTATTTTCTTTAATGTGGGACTGGATGTTTTCGAGGACTGATGTTCTAATGTAACATAATTTCAATTACTTTTACTTTTTCCAACATTGGAACTTAAATTTTTGCTATATACATTACATATACGTCCGAAATTTATTTTCCTTTGTTAGCCTTTATAAAATATCAAAATTCCTCATTATAAGAATTACATACCAGTTCAAATTTTTGTGATTCCTTTGCAATAGACCCAGTTTAGAAATGGCTGTATTACTTCCATGTTCAATATTAAGTTAAAAAAAACATTTTATATTATACTGTTTTTTTTTCAGAATATTATAGTGTCATCAGTGTAGAATATTGTATATAAATTTTAATGTCGTATTTTATGAGGTAGCTGTGAAGTAATGTTGTTATTTTGATATTAAACAAAAAAAAACATTTAATGTAGAAAAAAATATTAACAATCTAGTATCTACCATGTTGCCATTTTCTTTATAATGCCAACATTAGTTATATTTTTATCAAAAAAATGGGGGAATGTGCATTAAACAAATTTTTGTAAAGAACTAAATTAAGCAAAACTAACTGAATATTTTCAATGATAAAACATTCTAATTAGGATCACATTTGTTTGGCAATTCATTAAAATTGTGTAGAACCCAAAAATTATATATGGAAATCATACCAAGTGGTTATCAATGGTATATTTTGATAGCATCTTCTTATGTGGTTTAATGTTGATTTGTTCACTATAAACTCTATAGAATCGCTAATACTATAATCACGAAACTTTTCGAACCACCTTTCCTCATCTTTATGTTGCTTGACACATATTTTTTTCTAAGAAATAAAACTTCATGATCGCAGAAAATTTCATTATCTCATTGTTTATTTTCAAAACCAATTAAAAGGAAAGAAATGATTTTTAAATTTTACATTATCATCTCAGTTTTCAGACTGTGTATATATTGTATTGGTATTGTAAAATAGCAGAAATGGTATACCATGAAAAAAAAAATATTGCACCATTAATTAGTGTAATTATCATGAGTATTATTAATTTGCATTCTCATTTGAATGGATGGTATCAAATGTACAAATTGAAAGACATCCTTGCTGATTCACATAATGCTTTTCGGAGGGAAGACAATTCAAATTATAGATGTCTGGGGGATCCATAAAGCTTAGGCTCTGTGATTTTGTTATGATTGTGATTAGGTAGAAAGTCGGTCTGGATTCGATGGTGTCTGTGCGTCTGCCTGTGTGTGTGTGTGTGTGTGTTTTGAAAGGTTTCACCGCTCGACGGACGGATTTATACGTTCCTGTGCGCTTCATTAATATTCGTAGCGAGCATAACCCATCATGTCGTAGCGAGCCCTTTGATTGATGAGCTCCCCCGCAGCAGAGGGGCGAGGGGGCGGCTTCGAGAGAGACAGGGGAAGGGCCAATCTTCGCGCGCGCAAAATGTAAACGAACGCAAATTGGCCCAAGGACTACATTATATTCCAGATTGCTGGATTCCACCTGATGTTGATTTACAGAGGATCGATCACTGCGCGCCCTCTACGTTGATAGCATTATAATCATGATGATCATCATCGACGCCGTTGATCGTAAAGTTATTACGGAATGCAACCTTTCAATTGGGTATTAGCTCGGCCAACAATAAATCATCCGATGGGTCCACATGGGAACTAATAGAGGCGTGGGTGTATGTGTGTGTGTGTGTGTGTGTGAGGGGAGGGAATTGTTGTACAGCATCCTTTTGCTGCGGCGGCTACGCTTTCAGTTTTCAGTAATAAGCTGGCCGGTGGCGCGGAAAATGAACTACCCGACGAGAACCACCTGAAACCTGTCCACCTTTAGCTTTTCCCCCGCTTTATTTATCTTACTAATTAGTATTAGACAGTGCCGGCCGAAAGTTCTTGAAAACTCCGAGGCAAAATTAAATAGAAGCCCTCGTCGGTTAACCTAATTATGTTATCATTAATTCACGAGTATAGGCAGTTTGGTGGAAATAAAATAAACGGACCACAATGGGTGGAAAAGCAGAGGCAGGCCTTTGGAGGGATGAGGATTCTAATAAAGAAAAAAGCTCACATGGGGTTTGACTATTATATCTATATATCTATATATTTCAATCGATTCTCGTACCAGTAGGAAACCTTTACCGAACTTAAATTTAGCTCTTTTAACCCACATTTCGACATGATTAAATACTATTTCATTGCGAAGCACACGGCAACGCATTCCATTCACGGTGGCTACCCACACACGAATCAACAAGTTTGTACCTATACAACTAAACTTTTCAAATAATAATCGTTCCGTGAAAGGGAAATAGTAGCCAGCAACAGACAAGCGGATATATAAATTATTTTATATTGCAACTGCAATATTACACGCCACATTTTTTTTTAAACACAGTCTGTCGCCAATATGGATTTTGCTCATCGCCAAACCTGTTGAAATACACCTATACATAACTATACACTCGACAGATTTTCATATGATAAATGCTTCATCTATTTGAACAAAACATCACAGTTTCATTTCTGATTTTGTTACGACAAATGTAAATTGTATTATTCTATTATCAATCTATTATCAAAGTTTATTGTTATAAACAGAATTGAATTTCCTTAACTATAGCGATTAACTAATGAAGTTTGGAGAGTATAGAGATTCCTATAGAACAGGCTATAGAATATATTCATTTTTAACAATTAAGTTCGTAAAAACTCAAAAAATAGTACTATTCTCTTCATATATTGCTAAAGGATTGAAGAAATATAGTAATATATTAGATGTGCATACAAGTTGAAACAGTATAATTTATACTGAGATACATTTTAAAGTCGATACAGGAATACTTTTATTCCCGAGCAAAAATTGCGGTAGAAGTTTTGTTTTCCCATCAAATAAATATTAGCTACAAGGTAATTACAATGATAATAGATGACTTGGGTTTTCGAACAAATTTCGATATGTTCTCTAAATAGCACTAATTTTTAAATAATATCGAATTGGAGGTAGCTATAAGTATGGAAATTTGATATACCTGATTATATTAACATATAGTTAAAAGTCGGATCATGAATCCTTAAATACTTTAACAAAATTTATATCAGTTTTCGAACTAAAAGTACAATCAGATACTAGAAAAGTTGAAGTTTAGATTTCCAGTTAATACCTTGATACTTTCTTCATTCACGATAATACTAAACATAAAATATTTCTTTATGGAATTCCTTATACATTTTTTCATTGTTTTATCACTTTTCCTTGAAAAAAAGCTATTTCAAAGATTGTTGGAAATTTCCAGATCTACGTCATATATTATTTTAAAACAAGAATCACTGCAATATTTCATGTATATTTTATTTCATAAATTATACATTTTTATAATACTATACTTACAGAAAGCATTATATATTATAAATTTGTATGAGTAATTTACAAAATACATTTCTTTATAAACTGAAGAGGCGAAAGGAAGTATTCATAAGGTTTTTATAAAAGCTAAATGGCTCTTTGAAATATTTTATTAATGAATTCGTACAAATAAAGTTATATTTTTTAAATTTATTTTTATTAACGTTCATGATGCTTTAAATGTCTTTTTATTGAGTTTTACAACTGTCCATTTCATTGCCACATCTTAAAAGTACTTCATAAACGATTCACCACAATTCAAATAATAAAATATTTAATTGGCTGAGGCCCATAGACATTTGTATGCTTTTTTATTTACCCTTTGGCTATATATTTCTTAAGTTCTTTTAGATTTTTTATAGTAATTAAAATCTTTATTATCCACCAAAATGCGACAAAAGGGCTATCGACCTAAGTCTTTCTGTCTATTAATGTTGTTATTCATTATAGTTATAATTAGTGCTTATGTCTACATTCTTATGATCTATAGCCTTTTCAATAAATTTTCGTCCTCTTCTCTCGATCCGGCCTTCAACGGACCATGTCTTTTAAACTGCTTCTTTCTGCATTGAGCTTTAACATCCTCCCAGTACTTTTGCACTTGTTCTCAATGCTGTTTCTGCTTTTCTTCAGTCCACTTATTACCTGTTGGAAGCTTAGGCTTATCTTCCGTGTGCTGTAAATTTTTGCTTAACTTATCAGTGAACCTAGCTACCGTTGTTTTCTTTTTGAGAAAGTAGGTGAAAATACTATTTATCAATCGCTTTGGGTTCATTCTTGCAATATAGTAGTAAAATGTAATTCTCCGTTTCCTCATGGTGTCAGGTATTGTTTCCACATGGGTGTAAAGTTTGTGGTTGTACCATCTCCTATATATCCTATATTCTGTTACGAGGCCCAAGAATTTTTCTAAGAATTTTCCTTTTTTCACTTTAATTTTCACTCTGTAGCATACGGGAACTCTGGACGGATGACTGCGTGGTAGTGTCTAAACTTGACATTTTGATTCGTGACTCGAAAGCTGCCTTCTCGGAGAAATTGGGGTATATGAACTCGCCCAAATATTTGAACGCTTTCGTTTCATTAATTTTCTCCTGTCCCATATCTAGCTCATTTGATACTAGATTGATACAAAGGAAATCTTAAGACCCTCCTTTGCTACTTGAACTTGGAGTTTACTAATTTCACTTTGGCTGCATTCAGGGAATCCGAAAAAAAAATCGAGAACATTTGCTAATATTTGGCAGTCAACTGTCAGGTTCTAAGTTTTGTGGCCCAACCTGACTCTATTTTCAGTTCTGTTAACTTTCATTACTTTTCGCCACTCTCGGATAATTTTTTCAAGTACGCAGTTGAAGAGCAAAAAGAGCAATTTCTCCCCTAAATTTAACTTTGGAAGCACTGTTGATTAAAGTTTTATCAATAATTGCTCTTGTTTTATTGTCTAATCCCAGTTCTATTTCAAACTTATTTTTTTTATTATTGTTTTTTGTTTTTGTTAATAAGTATTTAAAAATTAATAATTGTTACAACATTTATCGAGGATAGAATTTGATCAACAACACTAATATTTTAATAAATTTGTTACAAAGGTGTGTTAGTTCCATTGACTATATACGTTGATTAATCAATGATGGCATAGCAAAATATTTTCGTCGAGCACCGCAAATTGTCCGAATTCCATAAAACTGCTGACCATCTGACCGGGAGTTAATCCCGAAGTAAGGGTGTCCCGAACGTGTGTATACAAGCATGCGTGGCAGCCGGAGGGTAATTGGGTTCGAATTGAATATTTTATAAGATCATTTTTCGGTATATCTTCATGCCGGATAATGCGGGGGGGAATTGTGAATATTTTATTGTGAGCTTGACACACGGTTCATCGCTATTCAGGTCTCAGTGTGCATTTGCCCGCAAAATCGGAAGTAGTTTCGCTTCCTCGCTCGTGGAACTCATATACAAAAATACATAAGGTTGTACATGCAAAAAAAAAAGGATCTTGAAATATTTATGTACATGTGTCTATTTCATATCTATATATATATATATATATATATATATTTCTATGTGTATATAGACACACACACATTTTTATCCTAGGTTCGGTCGGGCTCGGGTTTATGGGACATCCGTTGCGGGAATACGTTATCCTAGTGGCTTCCTCCCACCAAGCTCTGTAAATAAAAGAAGTTAGGTTTGGTAATTAAGCGGTTTTAGATACGGCCCGGGGCTATCTCCTAAGTTGCATAACGAGCTGCCGGGGTCGGGATCTTCTAGATCGATAATACATAACCAGAAATGCGAGAGCTCTCCTAAATTAGGCATGTCTTATTGCCGCGTACACACTACGCTCCACACTCTATCTCTGAAGCTCCAACTCTCTTACACGTTCTCTCACTCTCACACGTTGCCTTGCTCTCTCTCTTACATATTCACTCGTTCGCTCTCTGTGACTAATTATATTCTACTTTGCCTAATCATATTATCTATAGTTTCTGGGTCTGGTTGTATTAGACGTCCCGTAAAATATTGTGTATGTGTGCGGCTTAGATTATGTTGTGTGCCGGTGAATGCGAACGGTGTTGCCGGCAACATTTGCATATGTAAGGGTTGTCTGATTAAGATATCACACACAGTGATAACATCCTGCTCGGTCGGCAGGATTAAACGGGAAAGCCATTTTATCTCCTTCAGGCTCTCCCTACGATAAATCGTCCTTATTTTTAATCGCACCATTATAAATACTGCGCATCCATATATCTATATATATTGTATTGTATAAGGTATAAGTTGGATGCGGATATATCACTAATTTGTACGCCATTCAAAAGCATATTATATCTCTCACGTACAGCTAATTCCGTTATTTATGGTGGAGCATTTGTAAGGATTTGCGAAACACGTGTACTTGAACTAACGACGTTGCATTCTAGCAACATCTTAGATAAAATATTCGCCGATTGCTCCTGGCTGCAACCGCATCGAGCAAACTCCATTTATTTACTTACCTTGATTAGATTTGATTTGTACCTGCAATATGTAAATGTCGCACGCGACAGTTCGCGTGTCGCATTGGTATGTTTTTAATAAACGAACTTCTTTATATTCACAAGAATCATCACAATTACATTATTAACTACTGTAGTTTATTTAAGTTTTTGCACTATTTCTATATAGTGCGAAAGGGGGGATACGTAGTATAGATTATTAAAGATGAGTTTCAAGTATTCCGTTTTTATTTTTCAGTCATTTATATTTGTAGGGAAAGCTTTTGCAAACAATATGTACAACGGCCTAAAGAGCTAATCTCATTAATGGCTCTAATATTATAAACTACGTAACAAACGGATTAAAATTTCAAAATAAAGACATATATAAACCAAAAACTTTTTCCATTATTATTTCATATTTACTTTCACAAAAATCACTACAACGTTAATTGAGTTTTTAAATATTTTCAATTTATTTTGTATGTGAAATGATAAATTGAAGTAATGAAGACCAAATATATAACGTGCATTACAAATTATGAATGAAATATCAAAACATTTTACAATGTATTTGAATTATTCAGTAAGAATACATTATTCAACTGAGTGGAAACACTGCGGCTACTAGACAATAGTAGAGAAGTTCTCGTGTATAATAAATTATTAATATCTATTACCACATTTATATTTGAATAACTGAAATCATATAAATTTCTTTATCATCAAACTCGTAACATTTAATTATCAAAACCTTTTTAATTTTATTTTTAGTGAATATAATAATATTAGTGTGAGAGGAAGCGAAATTTAATGATAAATAGTGAAAAGTAAAATTTAATGAAATTTATAAGATTTAATGCGTATGAAATCAGAAATTGAAAATATTTGTATAATTTTGAATTTTTTATTGACCACAACTTAGACCAATCAATATATGTAATTTTTACCTCAAATATATAGTTTCAAATACAAGAAATAAGAAACAGAATACAACATTACTTTCCTCATTAGCCAAATTACTCTATAGAAAAAAAAACAGTATATTTAAAAGAAAATAAATCCAAATTAAGTTTAATAATTAGAATCTAGAAGTATGAAAGTATATATCAAATTAACAAATGAAAATTGGCTACGTAAAAAAAGTATGATTAATTATAAGATTTCCGAATTTAAATTTCGCGCCATTTTTGAAGATGTTAAAATCTCGAATTGAAGTAAATATCGAGCGCTGTAAAAGAAGTATGTAAAAACCTAATTAAAATTCGGAATATTTTTGTTTACTTTGACAATTTTGTGTAAAAGACAGAAGACTATAAAGTTTAATTATTGTTAGTAAGAAAAATATTAATATTCTACTTTTATTTACAATTTATTTTATAGCAATAAAAATCAGGAAATTATTTAATATTTGGCAAATGTTAATTCCAATTTGCACTTAATTTATTAGCTTCAATAGGGTTTTAAGTACAAACAAAGTATATTAAAATCTAAATAATAAATATCTATTATTCTAATTGAAATATTGTTTTCGTGAATCCCAAAAAACCTCAATTGCTCGGGAATCTACGAGCCGCATGAGGCTCTATTAATGTTTAGTTGTGGCTCTCAGTTCTCACTACTCGCAAGCTAATGTCGGATAGTCAAAAATAAAAGGCAATTTACTTTAATTTATGGTTTCCAATCGCTGATTATTTATATTGTGTTATACAATTAATTATTAGATATAATCACCGATTTTGTTGATTAAGTAAGTAATAATAGAATCGTTAAAATACATCGCTTTCGTTTTTAAATAAATTTATTTGTAGATACTATTTGAAGTTTCCTACAAATTTTCAATTGATATATATAAAATATGTATATGGAAAAGCCGTTTCTCAAAATAAATTATTAAAACATCTTCCGAATGTTTCAATTTGTGGTCTCATCTGTTTATACAAGATACATCGTAAATGCGAACACTTAGGAAGGAGTGTAATAAACATGATTATGGCTCATCGAGCGTATGGTATAACATCTTCTATCGGTAGGTGTAAATATTGGACGAAGTCCAACAAAAAAATTGTAGATCGAACGAAGGGAAAAAGAAATGTAATGTCTGGATGAGGAGACAAACGCCGAGGGATGAAAAAACAAAAGCACACGAGAAAGGTAGAGAGTGTGTATTTGTATATAAAAAAGGTAAACCGGCGGCGTCGCCTTATTTGCAAACATTCTTCTCCGTTTCTGTCTGGCGTTCTCGATATTGTTGGTTCCTTCACTTCACCCTCTTCTCTTCAGTTTGTTTCATCCCGTATCAAGAGTTATTTTATAATCCCCAATAGGCCGCAGGGAAAAAAGTATATAAATATATAAACAAACAAAGAATAAAAAAGAAGAGGAGACGAATGCAAAGTTTCCCAAGGCAGCCGAATAATGCGAAGAAAAGGGAGGAAAATGGATACACGCAGAAAAAAAAGATAAATAAGAAAACGAGCAATTCAGAACCGTATTAATCCAAGTAAATCTTAATACAATGCCTTTTATTTATGCATTTACTTTATTTAAGTTAAATATTATGTTCTTGGACTGTTTCGAAAATAATTCAAGTTTTTGTTTATGGTTTTTTTTATAAGCTAAGTATATTTGATTTAGCTAAGTATTCTTAGTAAATAATGAAAGTCAAGAATTATTTAAGATTTATGACTAACGCACTTATTTCTGCTTAATTAAATTAATAAAGCCCAATATGATAAAATAAATTTATCAATGATTCTTTTTGTTTAACAAACATATTTACTATTTTCAAATTGTATAATTATAACAAATTTGATTATAAATATAATATGAACAAAATTGACATCAGACCAATTTTTGATCGGTTACCAAAATTACATTCTCAGATCAAGATTGATCAAAGATTATCAAGGATACTTAAGATGCTTTTACTCATACTCAACTTAATTCGATTGTTATGAGTTTTTTAAAACAGGGTTTTTTTTAGAAGAGAAATTACTAATATTGTATGTAGAAATACAGAACTAAGTATTTTATAACTTTCCAGCAGTAACGCAATCGAAACAAGATGGAATATCTATTTCTAAATTTACTTTGTATGAAGTACAATACGAATATGGAAGTATTTTTTAAAGAAATGGATGAGGGAAAGAAGTATACCGAATTTTCGAAATTAGTACCTGAAATATACATGGCTGTAAAAAATGTATCCAATTGCTACTCACGTTGTCAGCATCAACGTATCGTATTCTAACATTTTAAATAAACCATTACTCATATTTAGGTTTTGTCTTGTATTTATTATATAGGAAATAAATGAAAAACCAGGTACTAAGTAACTCATCATAAATGCAAAACCCGAATGAAAAAAGGCTGAGTTTAAGTTTTCTAACTGATGTTAATACTATTGTTTCATATCATGTGTTGTTTTTCATGCCCAATAATTACCAAATTTCTTTTTATATGCAGTAGTATTGATTGAGTAACTGTAACTTATTTTAAATACTTTTTTTTTGCATCTTGACAGTTTTAGAAAACCGAAATTATTTTGGGAAGCTGAGATTTTTCTTGATATAGATATTTATTCTGGAACTGATGATATTTTTGATACATAGATCTACATGATAGTTCTAAACAGTTGTATGTACGTAGTAATTTATATCCTTGATTCTGAAGTATCATTTTACATCTACTATGAAAGAAGCTTTATATAATACAATAAAAGAAAAGTAAAGCATTATTTTAATTATTTTTTTTGGTCAATATCTGACTTTATAGTGAATAGCACTATGTTCAAATACTATGTTTTCAATCTGGAAATTTATACGGAAACCGGAGTGATTTTGATGTATTGTATAGGTCTCAAAGACACTGGTGACCATACATTCTAATTAATAGTTATAAAATTATGTACGATGTAAATTATATACTTGATTGATAAATCTCATATTAGTAAGTTTTGTATGAATAAAGATTAATAATATATAATAAAAGATAAAGTAAATATTGTTTTTTTGCATTTTTATGCTAAATAAACTATAATTTATAGTGCAAATTAACGATTGTGATAAAACTTTGTCTAGGAACCGAAATTATATTCGTAAACTGAGCTGTTTTCGATGTGGATTTTTTTTAGAAATCAATAAAGATAGTGATGACATTAAAATTTAATTAATAATTGCAAATACATGTACGTTGTAATTTATATCTTCAATTAACAAGTATTATACCTAGAACGAACGGAGCTCCATAACATTAAGTAAACTATAAATCAAAGACTGTTTCAAGTAATTTTAATGGTTGATTTATTAATGAACTAATAAACGTTGAATTATTTTATAGCATAGCATATTATAGCATATATTGAAATATAATTTGGTTGAGGAACCGAAGTTGTCAAAAATACTTATGACATTTAAATAAAGCTTTTAGTTGTAAATATATGTTTGATGATATACTTGATCTACTTGTCAAGTGTTATACTACTCCTAGTGCTCAGTGATATAATATACAATAAAAGATAAATCTAGAATCACTTCGAGTAATGTTTTTTTTTTTAGTTTAATCATGTGAACTAACAATCTTCATTCGGCAATGACTAGCTTAAAGTGTTTTTTTTTCACCCTGATTATTTTTCTACTGCTCGAAGGGTATAATTTGCAAATTGGTGTTTAATATTCATTATGCGAGGGCGGGCAAAGAAGGGAAGAAACGAGCGACGTTGGGCGGTGGGTAAGTAAAAGAGAGACAGGATGAAGGGAAAAGAGGAGCAGAAAAATTGGAATTGGTCGGGGGAATTGAATGAGCTGCAGCGGCGGCGGCGGGAGAATCTGCTGACAGTTCGTGAACAAGAATGGAGAAGACGGAAAAAAAATTGGGGAGAAGAGATCGGGAAGAAGAGGGTCCGAAGTAAGGGGCCGTGCAGTATAATGACGTAAAGAGATCTCAAAAAGGGATTTAATGAGACGTATACATGGCAACAACTGGCAGAGGCGAGAGGTCGGGGATTGACGAAGTAAAGGGCCATTTCGATATGGTGAATTAAAGTCAACCCTTCCAGCGATACGTTCATAATGCACGAGTAGAAAAGACGCAGGTCGTAATATATTTATGTGCACATTTAATATTGACTCATGAATTCCTCAACACCATTTATTATAGTTAATATTACGAAATGTAAATATTTTATTGAGAAATGTATAAATATTATCAAATATATACCTTGAGAATTAATATAATTTAATAATAATAGTGTTTACTTTCAAATTGCATAATTAAATACAAACTTTTATGGACTAATTTTTGGAACCATTGGATTTTCCATAAATTTGAAAAATAATGTTAAACCAATAAATAATTTATATTTTTACATAAAAAAGTAAAAACTTTATTCAAAATAAATTAAGTTATATTAACTCACATTTGCTGGTACATTTCTAAAGGATAAACAGGGTAAATAAACCAGGCGCATCCACCAAAAAAGTTTAAGAAAGTGCTACGTAAGTGCAAGTTTTCATATTATATAATTGTTCTGATTTATATAATATTTATTTTCTGTTAAATGTAATTAAGAAAATAATATATGAATATTTAGTATAATAATAATAATACTAGTAACTATTAAGCACTTGCGTCTAACATTGCTATTGTTCAGATTCTAGTTGAAACGCTTAAGACGGATCTTCAAATGGAAATAATAGAAAAAGCCATTATGAAATGTACTGTACAAGATAAACTAGAAAGATGTCTAAATGATATATTTATGGATATTCTACATAATAGTTTAACAATTCACCGACTGAAGCGATGTATCTACTAGCATATAGATTCATCAACTAGGTAGCAGTTATAGGAAATTTGGCAATGGGTTTTATCCTATAACAAATCGTCAAATCATTTACTTAATGTTTTGTTATACAGACATTATGTGTTATCATTATCTTCTTTTCATTTATGTGCAAAGTTTTTTTTCATTAATATCTCCATTACTAAACATAATTAGTTGGTAATTAATTTACATATCAACTAATAAACAGATTAGATTACAGACGAAAAAAATAGGATTTTGACTAGCTTTTGGATGTTAGATTATGGTTTGTGTAAGGAAGGAACGTCGGGTGGATATAAATATATAGTTTGACAGGCTCTTTTAGAACTATATTATTATATACGGTATAGCAAATCCTGCAACTCGTAAAGCCATCACGGCGATAACTAAACTAATAAGATTTATCAAAATATATTTTCGAAAGCGCTTCCTACACTTTTTGCTACTTCCAAAAAATGTAGTGACAAAAATATATTTATAAAAAAAACAAATCCTGGCACGGAAATACGTATGGTCAATAGACTTTTGAAACAATTGATCTTTTTTGATAATAATAAATATTAATGTATGAATATTTTTAGTTTTTAATGACATTGTTATAATACATTTATAATCGTTATTGTTTCAAATTAAAAATATTTGTTCTTTATACAGCAAATTCGGGTCGGCAATCTGCGGCTCCGAAGCATTATTTTACTCTTTTTATGAGAAATTATGGAGATTTAAAAGTATTAACATTTTTATAAGTTTAATGTTTCGTAGTTGAATTAATTTACAGATTTGATATTATATGAGAAGATAAGAAAAACACATACGCTTGTTCATTATAACTGTATATATATATGGTTAACAGTATACTGAAAATGTGTTCGGAAACTGACTCGTTATAATTATAAATGGCAGTTAAAGTCATTCAGAATTCATCAGTTTATTATTTAAAATATGCCTGCCAAATCTATATTTATATCATATTTTGTACCTTCAATCAATGTATATTTCTTACAGTATTTTTTATGTGTTTAACGTCTGTTTTTATTTACAATCTATTTTATAACAAAACATTCAGTAAATGGTTTAAGGGTTGATAAATGACAAATTAATATTGGATATCGCGGTTTTCACTTAATTACTAATTAGATGTTAAATCTCATTGGAAGATCCAGTAAATTACATAGTTTCAGTAGGTTAGTTATTATGCTATTATCAAAAAATATTGGTAGGTAAGTTATTTGGATGTTTTTCTAGCCTATTTTGGCTTACTATAATATTTCACATTGGTTTCCTCAACTGTTTCTATTTGAAGATCTTCATGTATTCTTCTGTTTGTAATGTACCATGGAGCTCTTATGATTTTTATTTGTCTTTTCGAGTGGAGTTTCTGTAAATTAAAATAAATAAAATTATATCATGAACATAATTTTCGTCGATATTTTTTCTAAATCATTTTTTATTTGATAGTTTATGCGAAAATATTATTGAAGTATACAATTTTACTGTCAAGTGTTATATCTCATCTATAATTATTGAGATTAATACCGAGAATGTTCTCGATGACGGATTATATATAATCAAGTGTACTAAATTAATATTCATAATTTAATTATGAATAATAGAGGTAATAACGGCGATGAAGTGTTAGGCGGTTTTGCGATTTGGTGGGCATAACGTCTGCGCCAATTGCGCGGAAACCGACCATAATAAATAACGGAATTTGCATACGAAACGAGCCGTTCAAAACGGTCACATGCAAACTGAAATAAACATGCATTTTCCTTCCACAAAATTCTATGAATGTCATTCGATATAATGCGAATAATCAATTATATAATTTACTGATTTTTTATAAACAAATATTATTAGTATTAGAATATTATAAAATGTGTAGGATAGAGAGAAATTGATGCTAAAATCAAAATCGAAGTAGATACGACAATGGTCCTAGAAATACCCAATCGAATAAAGAAAACAGAAAATATTTGGGATTAAAATCTTTTTTTTACTCAACATAGTATCTTGGGATCAGCTCTTGGAAGAATGATCCCTGCAACACCACAGATCACCGATTTTTCCGGTATTAACCGGTCAGCAAAAAGTGAAGGCTGATAAGGACTCAAGTTCAGAAATAGAGCCGTAACTATTTTAAAAAAACTAAGTATCTCATTAACTCAATACACTTATTCCAGCGATGTTCAATAGCTTCGATACTCTTATTATAGTGAGAACAGTCGAGCTCCTCAAAATAGTCGTAAAAAGCTTTATTTTTTACCAAAACTGTAACAAGAACATTTCAGTGGTGATATTTAATAAATATTTCCCGATTCTTCTTAATCATTACATATTTATGAAAAATGTTGTCATGTAATCATTTTCTATAAGAATCCATTCATTTCAATTCAGATTTAAATTGAACCTTCTCCTATTACTTTGACACGCACAATATCCCCCCAGTTACGCAGATGGACACTGTTCATACATCAATTTTATTACCGTGGGTATTGTTCAGTCTTTGATGACAGGCGTTTCTCATATTTCAAATGCAGAATTTCAAAACAAAAATTTGCACGTAAAACCCAACAAAAAAAATAGAGAAAACATATAAACAAACCATAGTAATTGGGACAAAGCTAAAAGAATTATTTATATTGTTTTTGGTATTTATATTAAATTTATTTTTAAAATAAAATAATTTATGTTTTTTGTTACTCAATTAAAATAGTGCAATTCTATATTTTTGTTATATAAAATTTAATGAACAATACAATAATACTAAATGAAAAAAAAAATCTGCAAAAGAAAAGATTTTGTAATAATAATAATCTTTTTAAGATCTGAAAATCCAATATTGAATAACCATTTATAGCGTATAGTTTAATTAGATGATTATAAATACTATTTATTTATTTGATGTTTTTGTTAAAAAATATACATTATTCAAAAATTAATTTATTATTAGTAGAATTTTTGCATTTATTAACAATACATTTTCATATATTTAATTAAAGGATATTAGTAAAACATTATAGGAAATATAAACCATATATACATAAAGGTTTTTCATACCCGGCGCATCCTCCATATATAGAACAATTCTCTTTATTTCGCCTTCCCAAATGTATATAATATTAGGGGAAGCAGAAAGTAATATCATTTTTATGTATGTCAATATTTGTAAACTATTTATTCTCTCATTGTTTACTTCAATATCGTGTCTAACGAAATACCAGAAAAGATTTATATGAAGCATTGTATACTTTTTGACTTACGCAAGGGTACTTATGCAACAATTGCTATCAAAAACTTTTGCGAAGTGTTATCTAAGTGCATTAGACTTTGGCATTTAAAGATGATTACCTAAGTTCAGATCCCATAATTTTGATCGTTCCAACGCGTATCAATCAGGAAAATGAACAACTTAAGACAGTGACATGTTAATTTAATACAAGTTATCAAGTTTGTAATAGAAACTATGGTAAAAAATATATCTATTAACAATTTGGGGATGAGCAAATTTGTATGTTATAACGTACCACTGCATATTAAAGGATTAAACTATAAATGCTTAAGTATTTTTGTTTCATTTGACAAAGAGTTAAAAGTTTAGATTTTTTTTATACACTATTACATTTGTATTTTTTAATTAAAAGTCATCGACTTAACCACTTTAAATAAAGAAAATATAGTACATTTTTATATTCTTGTATCATATATTATTGGTATTTAGTGCTGATCTTCTGCTAATCTTAGTTCTTTTATTAATTTTAGTGGCGTTAATTACAGTATGCTTATTTTTTAAGATAATGAGCTTATTATTTAATTGGTATATATTTTTTTTTATATTTATCACATACATACTATCATTAGTTTTTTATGTCAAACTTATCACCCATTAAATTGCTTATCTTCTACACATGGTTTAATCTTTGCTAACATTAATGCATCAAAATCTAAGCTATTTGTTTTGAATTATTATATTTACTTAAGCAATATGTTCAATTAAATATTTAATACTCGCAATAAATACAATTTACTTTACAAATTTTGCTCAAAATGCTAAAAAAACAACAAAAACGTGCATCCGTTTTACATATACAATGCCGCTTAAGGGTTGAACTCGTATACAAAGTATATATATATAAAGCATATATTTGCGGCGAAAAGGAAACAAAGGAAAAGAGAAAGGAAAGCAGCGCCACCCTTCCATTTTATTTCCATATTCGTGTACAATTGTTTTCCCTGTTTTCGCATTCATTTTATTTCGTTTCGGATTGTACACCTAGCAATTACTTTTATTTCTCACTGCATCTCACTTTCTCGCACGACTGCAGATATATATACCAGATGTAGGAAAGAATGGAAAGTATTTTATACATTTTTTGTTGTTCAAGTATAAGCACGTGGCAACACTGAATTGTAATAAGCGCGAAGAATGTAATTCACAACAGCTGCAGGGTGCGAACCGTTCCGCCCTTGCTGTGACGACGGGACGTTATCAGGAGCGGAGGGGTGCAAAAAAATAAATTAAATGTTAATTGAGAGTATCAAATTGCGTGTGCCGTCCATTGTCTTTGCGGTGGCACGGAGATAGTGTCTGCCGCAAACTGTGCTATCGAGAATCGAAATCTTCGTAGAAATTTTCGTGGGTCGGACGGGAGAATTGCGAGAAGGATAAATATAGGGTTTGGGAGGTTGTAAGAGAGAGAGAGACTGGGAAAGGGAGAGTAAAAAAATCGGCAAGCGTAGATAGTAGGGCGCGTTATCTCGCCGCGTGGCAATTTGAAACGCGGCCAAAGCTTGAATCTACTGAAGAACGAAGAATAACATTGCGGACGTCGCTGATTGTTCAGATAGAAAATGATACACTTGCTTCAATTGACGGTAATATCGTTCTTCCGATTGCTGCTTCTGATTTATCAAGCACTTCATACATATTTGAATACTGAATGTATTAAGCTTTAATGAGAATTCTATTCACTAAATATTTACGAGGATGGCGTGGGAAGTTTATATATGAAAATATAATATTTAAATCCATGTATTGACTTTGCATAATAGAAATTTCGATTTTCACAAATAAATAACGTTGTATTTATTTTTAAGGTCTACTGTTAATGCATGATTTTCTTTGAAATTTGATAGAATTCTCTTTTATATTACATTAGAAATAAATTTCATGTAATTTTGTTTTCAACTATTAATTTAAAATGATGTGCAAATAAAAATCATTTCTGAAATATTTCACGTTTTATTTACGAGAATGCAAGAAAACTGGTGTTGTTTATGATGCTTATTGTAATAGGAAACATCTGTTAGAATTATTTTTAAAAATTGTCCCGGAGAATTTGTACTAAAAGACAACCAACATTCTGTTATGTTTTTTTTTTGCTAAAATGAACATTTCAGGAAGATATAAAATATCTTCAGACAAACTTGTAAAATATTTACTTGAGGGTACGAGACCTATATTCTTTTGCAGCAATAGTTTTTTTTTATATTTCTGCATTTTATTTTATTATATTGAATATTTTTGTGTAGGTGTTTGTTTTATTTAACAGTACAAAATCGAATATAATTTCATAACAATAAAATGACTTTTAGAAGTGGAAATAATAGTATTATGGAGGTCTTTATTACTTTCATACCTAAATATTTAAGTAATTAACTAAAATAACTTTAAACTTTTAAGAATAGATTATAACATTTAATAATTCATTCGTATATTTGAATAATTTAGAATAAATACCATATCATACAGTAAAGTTTTATTTTAAATAGTTTTTACTTAAATATATTTCGTATAAATAGGTAAATATTTTTATATTTGCTTTGAAAATTCTAAAATAATTATAATATTCAGTTAATGATTATTTTAAAATATGAATATTAAAAACAGAGCTAAATTTAAACTTACTTATTTCATGAATTTATTATGATGAAAAAAAATATACTTATATTAGGATAAGATTGAATTAAACCGGAATCATTTATAATAGAGATGGTTGAAGTACAGCATTTTGATAAGAAATAAGATACATCTGTTTTTCCTACATATTATACAAAATTATTTTCAATATATGTCCTTTGGTTTAATTATAGATACGGAGATTTTTATATACCATAGTTTTTGATAAATATGTAGTTAAAATATTATTTTAGTTTGTATTTTGTCATAACATTTGTTTTAGTAAAAATATATTGATTTTTATTACTTTTTTTTATAAGTTACTTTGCAAACATAAACGAATTAATCAATTAAATTCACTTACAACACATTCGGTGTAGTTGTTGTAATAATTGGAAGTACACCAGATATTTCAATTAACTTGATAAACTTAATTAACAATATTTGCAGTTGATAATCTTTACATTAATTGAAATTCAAATTGTAATTCTATTCCATTTGCTATATAGAAGATAACGTACAAACGATAATTGTATGTACATTTAGTTTAATGAAACTAGTAACTCGCTTACAACTTAATTATTAAAAGTTTGTGTAAACTTAAATACACTATAGTTTTCGAGAATATAATATTTGATTTAACAACTTGTTTTATATGTTTTAATATTATTTAATTATCGGATAATTCAAATTTTCAACATCGTTAGCAAAATAAGATCTAAATAAGAATATATGGTGAACAAAATAATATAACGTTCATATAATTTTAAGAAGAAACAAAACATAATTATTATCATTGCTTCATCGAGCTATCGAGCATAGGTATATCTGCTCTAATAAACGTATTTTACATAATTTGGACCAAAGTGTTATAATCCGAGATTTTTTGCACTAATTCGAAACACACCTTTAGCTAAAAGACTTTTGAAAAGACAGTTGATTTTTTAAATTTACTTATTATTTTTATTGTATGATATGTTTATGTAATTATTACAGTAATTATAATAATAATAAAAATAATAAACATCTTTATTAATCACAAAAAAGTGACTAAAAGGCTAGTGACCTAAGTCTAAGTTTAATTACTTATATGTTAGTGACCAGTTTGTAGTGACCTTCATTGATTTCAAAAAAAGCTTCCATTGATCGATTCACCCTGTTTGAAATACTGAATGAATTGTGACTGGACTATAAAACAAGAGCTATTATTCAGAAAATCGTACCCAATACTGTTTCTGGGGCACTCTTGGCGGAGTGGTTAGGAGCCCTGCATCATGAAAGTCTGGTGCGAAAAGGTGGTGGTTCCAATCTCACCGCTAACTGATAATACAGTGACTATAGGAAGACATTGACTGGCGGGATCGCTGATAATGTGTCAAATGAAGAGGGAGGTGGGAGAGAGAAAAAAATACTGTTTCCAAAGAGTCCTTCGAAATAAGGACTGGTGTTGGAAGCAGTGACCTTTGCTCTTCAATTGAAAGCTTGAAAAAATAATCAGAGAGTGGCGAGTAATGAACGTAATGAGGTTTGAAAATTGTGATTGGTTAGCATTCGCAAATGACTTCGATTTTGTCGGATTCCATACATGCAGTCACAGCACACATTAGTGAACTCCAGATTTAAGCAGCAAAGGTGGGCCTTATGTTTTCCTTCTCAAATCAGAAATCATCACTAATATCAACCAAGTGCCAAAGGATCTGAATGTGTGAAAATCAAGTAAACGAAAGCGTACAAATATTTGGGTAAGTGGATAGACCGCAATCTCTCAGAAAAGGCAGCTTTCGACACAAATAAGGAAAATTTAAATGGCATATAACCTGACAAAGGCCACTTACAACAAGAAATCCATATCTACAAATGCTAAGTTTAGACACTACCACACAGTCATCCATCCAGAGGCCTTGTATGCTGCAGAGTGAAACTGAAAGTGAAAAAAAGGAAAATTCTAAGAAAAATCTTAAGCCTATTACTAGAAAATGGGGAATATTGGAGATGAGATTTACACCCATGTAAAAATAATAACTGATAGCATGTGGAAACGGAGAATTACTACTACTTTACTACTATATAACAATAAGTTTACTACTAAATATCAAGAATAAACCCAATGCAATTGATAAATAGGATTTTCACCTACTTTCACGTAAAGAAAACCAAGGGATCTGATTCATTGACTTATACAAAATAAACGAATATAGTAAGAAATAAATTTAAAGAATTCCTATAAAAATTTAATTATATAATTATTTTCTTAACTTGCATAATACATAAACTTTAGATAAAAAACTAACTTATATATATAAAATTATATGTTTAGTTATTAATCCTTTGCTATAGATCAATTGATTAATTCTTCAATATTTTTATACATGTTTACTCCTTTTACAATTGTAATTGTTACAATTAAAGTTTTAATTATAAAAAGATTTATTATTAATAAAATATTAAACAGTAACAGTGGTAAAACTGGTGAATTTACGTATTATGAACATCGGGCAAACCTTAAGCACGCTATCATCGACCACCATCCACCCCTACCACAAACAAACTCGGCCCTGTCCTCGCGAGCAAAATAAACCCATAAACTTAGATTTTAAGCGCCAGTGTTAGGACCTAAAAGCTAAATAACCAGTGAACATACAAATACCCCTAAAATGGTAATATGTTCCTCGTAAATATGGGAATTGTATATGCTTATTTTAATGTTTTATAATGGCATCGTACAACTTTATTATGATGTAACTATACATTGCTAATGTGTCGATAATCCTAATGTCCAGCATTATATATATTATTGAGTACATTTTGACAGATATTAATGGTAGCATCTTTTTTTTGTGTATGAAATTTCACATTTAAAAGATTGTAAAAAGTTTGTGATGCATTGCACGTTCTGTATGAATCACTGCAACTAAAAAAATGCTTTCAGAAACTTATAAAAAGAAACTTGATTAATCGATATTTTCTGCTCATAGAAATATAAACTTGTTACATGAAAGTAGACATTTCAATCGAGTATATTTTTATTTGAAGTAATACATAAATCAATGCAATTTGCTGTTATTGAGAAATTTTAATTAACTTTTATGAAACATTAATATCTTAAATGTTCTTATTTTCAACAAATAATTAAATCATTAATTCATAAAATTTGAGAATATGTGAAGAAATATTAACAGATACATGAAAAAATATGCTATAATAGAAAATAGATTGAACAGCAAATGTTTGTAAAATTAGATAATTAATTAATAATTGAATGATAACATGCATATGTAAATTAAATACAATATACAAATGATTGTTGAATTATTAATATACACTATACATTATTAATATGAAAAGCAATAACAACTTTTTTTCCGTGATTCAGTAATGAATTAAAACCAGCTTGTTTATGGTTTGTTTTGCAACAGCAAACTATAATTAATGTTTTCTCTAAATCGATGTCGGGCAACCATATTATTTTAGCAAATAGTAATTATATAATGAATGTTTGATTTGCAAATAGAATAAACAACAACTCGTATTGGAATATGAATGACTGAAATAATATTCGGCACACGATATTTAAATATGATTCTATTTCTCTGATGCAAATAGTATAATGAAATACATCAATCGGTAAACAACCAATTTTATATACGCATATATTCGTTTGTGTATATCATAATTATTCCATTTATTGAAAATCATATTTCGTGTTTGATTTTGATATAATTTAGAATGTGTCAACGGTGAAAGATTCTAAAACGGGTTTATGTTTTTGTATAATTTATTTCGAATATATCATTTATACTGAAAGTCAGGATGCAATAGAAAAGATAAATGTGATAAATATGGAAGTCTTGTTGATATTGTGGTAGTTGCGCCGGGTATCAATACGTATTTATGAAGCTAAAGCTTTGATGATAATAGTTAAAATGTATTACAATCATTATATGAATACCTAAACTATTTAACAAAAAATAACGAAAGTTTGAAGAATTGAACTTTCCTCGCTTTCTTTTAAATGTGTTAATTATATGCGCTAACAACCACAATATGACAATACTTCAGCAGTTGTGATATATGGTTAGTAAAATGATGAAGAGTATACCTACTCAAGGTCACTGTCTTGCAGAGTTGTCAACTGCTTATAGCTGCCACTACGCATTTCAAAAATTCCCATTATTCTGTGTCACCCTGATTAATGAAACAATTGCCATATTTTATCTAAAGTTTTTGAAAAGTTACTACTGAAATGCATGGACCCAATACTTCAGGAAAATAACATATTCCCGGAACACCAGTTTGGATTTCTCAAAGGGCATTCCACGGTGGAACAAGTACACTGGGTCGCGAAAGTAATCCATACCGCACTCGTAGAAAAACAATACTGTTCTGCGGCATTCCTAGATATCTCGCAGGCTTTTGACAAAGTATGGTACCCTGGACTTCTTTATAAAATCAAGAAATTACTTCCGCACCCTTTCTTCTAAACAATAAAATCTTACCTAACGGACAGGCTATTTCAAATAAAGTTACAAGAAGAAAGCTCTAACCTGTTTCCAATTGGATCTGGGGTACCGCAGGGAAGCGTTCTTGAACCAATTTTATATCTTATCTACACATCTGATCAGCCAAAAACAAATAAAATAACCATTGCTACGTTCGCTGATGACACAGCGACAATAGTAAACTGATAGTAATCCAGATATTGCGTTACTAAACCTGCAAACAGAATTGAATCAGATTGAACAGTGGCTCAGAGACGGGCGTATTAAAGCAACGAAACGAAATCTACCCATGTCACCTTTACTATGAGAAAGAAAACATATCCACCAGTAACCTTAAACAACAAAGTACTACCACAAGAGGAACACGTAAAATATCTTGGAATGCATTTGGATAGACGACTCAACTGGAAGAAACATATATGGACTAAGAGAAAGCAATTAGGTATAAAATTCAGCAAACTGTATTGGTTGCTTGGAAGAAAATCAGTGCTATCACTAGATAACAAATTACTAATTTATAAATCCATCCTCAAACCAGTTTGTACATACGGAATACAGTTGTGGTGTTCAGCGAGCAACTCCAACATCGAAATACTACAGCGATTCCAATCGAACACTTTGCGCACAATTACCGATGCACCCTGGTATGTCCCCAACAGTGTTTTACATAGTGATCTACAAATCAAAACAGTGAAAAGTGAAATTACAAACTATAGTGAAAGGTATCAAGGAAGACTCCAATCACACCCCAATAAACTAGCTGAAAATCTTCTAGTAAAGCAAATACAAACATACAGGCTTAAAACGTGCAACATTTTAGACATACCACATAGATTTAATTAATATTATTATATTATATAAAATTATTATAAGTTAATTTTTATAGATGGATACTGTTGAGTTCCCCATCTACATGACAATTGTACCGCCAACAAATTTGCTTAATGTCCTATTTGTGATAGATTGTGAATAAATAAATGATATACAAAAAAAAATGAAATATTTAATATCTCATTCAAAGTACTTGTGACATAAGCATATGTCACACCACTAGAATATTATTGAATAAAGTTTTCTCCATCATCTCCATTAAACATCATTCAAAGATTGTAGTAAACTATACTCATCTTTATTCATTTAGTTTAAGTATGTAAAAACAGATATTTTGTATTGTATTATTTTAACTGAATGGCTATAATGTAAACTTAAAATAAGAAAACATTTGCTTTGTGAAGTTATTTAATTTATGACATATATCAATTCCAACTAAATTTTTTATGAAGGCATTGATTCTTATATAAAAATTTCTTAAGTATATTGCAGAATTTAATTCAAGAATATAAAATGTGATATTAACAAAATTACGTTTTTATTATTGCGTTATCAATTATGACTTCTGCTAATATTTTTTTGTCAATTATCCAATTATATATTATAGACGTTAAGCAAATTTACAGGTAAATTAAAAAAAAATCGGTTAATTTAATTATTCCAAATATTTATGATATTTTATCAAAAATTATATCTAGTGTTACAACAAATAACAATTATATTTTTTCTTTCTTTGTAGAAATATATCAATTTAATTATTTAGATGTTAAATGTTTCTATAAAGTTATTGTTCTAAGAAAAATATGACAATAATTAGTAATAAGTAAATTAATATATGGAATTTATTCAATGACTGTTGAAATTCTTTGTATTAAATGATATAAAATGATCAAAGGGAAAATAAGTACATAAAAAGGCTTTTATATTCTTGTATAATAGACAGTTAATTTATTCTGGACTGAGGCCATATCACAGAAAGCGAAGTGAACAGCGTAAAATAAGTTGGAAAAAAGAAAATAGTGTAGTAGTCGTCCCGAGATGCATTCAATTTTATGGTGGATGCGCCGGGCAGCAGCCTCGCATAATTCTCTCGCCAAAAGCCTCAATATGCAAATCGTGCGAGCGATATTATTACTGCACATTTTTTGTTTGTTCCTGTCGAACTTTCCGCTTCATTTCGTTTAATATATATTCCATTCTGCGCGTTAGTAATGCTCCCTTTTATTCTTGTTCGCAGGTCGAAGGGTCAGAAACACGGAGTCAAACGGGATTTCGGTTCTCGGAGATTTTAATCACGGTAAGTCGTTTAAGACATAACGGTAACTGGAAATGGGGCGTTACGTAACGCCCTTGCAGTTTCTTAGTTGGACGTGCATGTGTGTGTGTATGTGTGTTTATGTATGTATGAGTGTGAGTGTATGTGGGTGTGCGTCGTGGGTATTGCTTTCGCATAAAGCGTCTTATATGGATAATAAAAAGGGAAACGAGATTAAGGTTGCGAACTGGGCGGAATGGGCTAATGCAGAGGCCCGGGTTCCGGTACCCATTGAATACACAATGGTGACCCGTCTCGTGGACGTAAAGAGACGGAAGAAGAAGAAAAAAGAAACTAGAAAAAAGTAACGTAGAGAAGAACGGGGTGGGTAAAAGAAGGAAAAAAAACATCAAGGAAAAACGAAAAGCGTCGACATTGATTGGCGCTATAACGTTCAATAAAAATCGCCAACGACCACGTAAATATTTCATTATCGCCCTCGCCCTCGCTTTAAAGTGCATTATTTATTGGCACACTTAAAAACCCAGACACCATTTATATTCGCTACAAATACGCGCCAGATTTTCGTCTTTTCGTTCATTCTTTTTTGTGTTGTGTTGTGTTGGATTATTATTTGTATCCAGTTTGCTTTGCGTTCTGTCGGGGCTGGTTGGTTTGGGTGGGTTTTTGTTTGTTCGGTTTTTGGCGTCACCTTTTGATGCCGAGCGTTTCCATCTGCTCGGGGTGGGTCTGCTCCGGGGTAAATATGGAATGATAAATGAGTACAGATGCATGACTAATCATTTATGCTAGTATCAAGAACAAATCTTTAAAAGAGTGATGAATGTACGGTTACGCTGCTTTGCAACCGACACTCTTTCTCTCTGTCTTTTTTTTTAATTCGTTTAGAGTGAGGAATTGTAGGAGCTAAACTATGTGCACTCTGGAATCTATCATCCCTCCAGAAACAATGTTTGAGTGGAAATATTTATCTGCCCAACTGTATTATGCTATTATTCATTTTCTTCCAACTCCGTTAGTTCCACTTAGTTCAAAATCATTCCAATAAACATAGTTTTAGAATCATAGCAATATGGATTATAAATCTGATTTCGGATATATAGTTTCACCCAGCGATATATAAGCAATTATATTTCAATAATTCAATTTAAATAACATAATTTCCAATTCTCAAAATAAATATAATACAAACTTCAGACCTGATGAGATAGCAGCATATAGCAATATATTTAGACTTTAAAGATTATTTCATTGAATGTGAGTTTTATTTATATATGAGCGGTTATTTTATCGACATGTTTAAGGATTAACGTTTGAATTTACAAATATTGGCAAATCAGTTCGGGTGATGTTTTTAACAATTTAAACCTGTTAAATTTTATTTTGCATTAATAGTTATCAGAATACTCTGATTCCACTTTGGATAATAATATATTATAATAAAAAAATCAATGCATGTATTAATAGAATATAACTTAGTGGCCAGTTATAAAAACAAAATATAGTTTTAAACATAAAACCAAACAGAAAAGGCAGGCCAAAGGGCTATCGACGATTGGTCTTTCCGCCCATTAGTACATGTGTTATGTATAATGTAGAAACTAAATTAACAAGAAGGAACAATTCATATTTTTATACACAATGGTTTTACTGAAATGGATTTTTGAACTTAAAGAGTAATAATTTAAAAAAGAAGATGTAAATAATTGTAAAGTATAAGATGACTATAAATATGTATTTTTTAACTTATTTATCTTTTACAGTTAGCATAGTGAAGTATCCATGGTACATGGGTAATATGTAATACACGAAACTCATATGATTATATTTTTTAATACAGTAATTTTGTTGAGATGTTTAGGACTTCTTCGTTTAAAAAAAAATACTTTAAATGGAGCATTTACAATACGACTTTTGTAAAAAAAAATATGAAACTGTTCAGTCGATACCTTTTTAAACCTTAAAGCTTCAGTCGTTTTATCATTTCTTAGTCCTATTTGATATTGACTCTCTTAAAGATGTTATTGAGAAAATCTTGTTGTTTCACTTCATACAATTTTTTCATATAATTTCCATTTCTGTTATAACTGGAGTTTATTGTATACCTTTTGTATTCTGTAAATAAATTTCTTATAAATATATTTAAAAAAATATCCAAAATGAAGCTTCCAAATAATTGATTCTATTCTTTTAATGCTATTTCTGTAACTCTAAATGATCTGTAGTTTGAAAGAAATAAATTGAATGGAATTTTATCAGAACAATATACTATTAAATTTAAGATTACTGATATTTCATTTATGTTAATAAAAATAATCTATCTAGGTTCTTAAATTGATAATAATTACTTTAAAATAATTATATTTATTGAACGTAAGTAAATAAAAATTATAGGTATTCATAAAATACTAATAAATAATAAGAAAATGCAGTTTACATTTTTATTATTGCTAGTCAATATATATAGTCCATGTTGAAATATTTTATCTTTTTTATGATTATATAAATTCGTTTTATATAAATTTAATATTGATGCACCTTTGCATTTCATCTAAAATAATGAAATTATTCTGCTGTTTGCTCGTTTACATATTCCCAAATAAGTTTTAATATTACTTTATATGCATATTACTTTCTAACAGATGTTGTTGTCTCTGGTTTCAAAACCAGTATTACGTTGCATGTAATACTTTATGTTGACTGAATTTTCTATAAACATATTTTCTTACTTTTTCTAGTGTCACTAAAGTTAGAATATTGTATTTTTCAAGTGAGTTTCCATAAATTTTTTAAATAATTGTTGGATTTTTATTAGACATTAATATTTCAGTATTTTTTTTCATTTTAATGGTATGCAACCTAAATTTCATAACAACAAAAAAATAGTATTAAATAAATTACACTATATTGTTTTACCTTGTGTAGACGGATTAACATTGTCCAAATTTCAATGACAAAAGAATCATTATTATTATTTGACAAAAAATAAAACTTCTTATATTAACTTAAATAATTATTATATGTATTGTGATAGTAAATAAAAGATTTTCCTATGGCCTATAGCCCTTTGTAACCCACGTAAATGTTAGATTGTTCTGTAATGGCGTACTCATCTGCCATGTCACGAATATTTATATGGTTGCAGTAACAAAAACTGGAAATTTATTGAGTTACGAGAGCAATTTGAAGGCCATTGAATCAAAACTGTTCCTGTAATACTGTACTTCTTCGAAGAATCATTATATTTAGAATATGTTAAATTATATAAAAGTTGTATTAAGTTCTGTTTCGGTACACGTATACATAACGTGGAATGTTTACATTTGGTAATAAATGCACGAGCTAATTGGAAATGCTACCACAACATTTTGAATTTATTACTATTAGATTATTATTGAATACTGTAGTTAATAAAGAAAATACACTTATATGAAAAGAAGTAATTGAAGTATATTTACATCGATCATTATTATACATATTTGCAAAACTAAGTTATATAGTGCAGAAAGACCTATGGTCTGTAGATCTTTGTGAACCACGTAAATATTAGATTGTTCTGTAATGGTTTACTCATCTGCCATGTCACGAATATTTATATGATTGCAGTAACAAAAAGTGGAAATTTATTGAGTTGCGAGTGCGATTTCAGCATTGGCCATGCATCAAAACTGTTACTGTAATACTGCAGGGGACCCGTTCAAAGGCCCGACATTAGACTTTCCGTCAATCATTTGCCCGACGCTCATTCGCCCGACATTCATTAGCACGACTGTATTGAACGCTCGACATCCGT